>VMDO01005836.1:0-107211 GCA_007922755.1 Pedetes capensis | reverse complement strand
CAGGCTTGCACCCACCACACCCGGCTTTCCCTCTGCTGTGATCCTTAAGAGAAGTTAACCGGCTATTAACTAGTAAGTTATTTTCTATTGTTCTGTTTCTGAATCCCTGTCTTCCATAGGAAGTAACTTAAAAATAACCGATCTGCTTTTTTGTTCTTTATTTCTGCTTTTTCTCAGATCTTTTCTATCTATAATACCAGAATCTTCTGCTCATTCCATCGGAACACTTCTATTTTATAGCATGAAGTGTTGCCCCAATCTAGGATTAAAAATAAAGCTAAGATGTTTAAATTGATAAATTTGTTCTTTGGTACCCTACATTTCTCTCAGGAAATGGTGTGGGACAGAGTTGCAAGGAGGGAGTCCTCTCTCCTAAAAGCTGCTGCTGTTCAAGTTTATTTCTCCATCTTTGCCTACTTTCCAGGCTCTTGCCATACTCAAAACTCATGTAAGATCCGATCTCTCCTCTCCCCAAACTCCTACCAGTTCAAGGCTCTGTGTGTAACAGACTGCTAAGGGACACAGACAGCATCAGACTCTCCTAGTATTAGGTAGCTGGCTTAGGCATTAGCAGGCAATGTGGAAGAAAAGAGGATCGAAAATGGCTCCTGCCTTTTGACCATGATGAAGAATCCACGTGCATCTCTGAGGACATTGGAAAGACATTTTCAAGTGAGCCTCAGTCCCTACCCAAGCCCTCAAGCCAACTACAAAACAAAGACCCTGGGCTCATATCACACTATGTGGCCAGACCTGGGCATCCAGGTTTGATGTCACACTGGGCGTGCCCTAGTTTGAAAAAAAAAACAGAGGGAACATGTGCCCACACTCTCCTTTTCTTCCTCTCTCTTCCTCTCCACTCCTTGCCCTCTGCTTTGCTCTTCTCGCTCCAGCAGCCACATGCACACCTTTTCCTTCTCTGGGGCACACCATCTTCTCTGTCTATCTAAGATACTTTTCCTTCGAAAAGCCTGCTTAATTCTCTTGTTCTCTGGCTTCTTTACCTTCCTGTGGGGAGCAGAAATGTCCTTTCGCCAACGAATACCCTAGGAACATAAGTTTTTCCAATTTCCTTTCCAGGTTTAACCTAAGCTTCTCCAGCTGCCTCAGTTTCCCCGTAATTACTCCTTAATGATGTACAATCTTTAATAAACTCATATACTATAACTTCTGTGCCTGCAGCCGTAGCCCTGTGGCATCCCATCCTGTCAGATCTTGGAAGCTAAGTAGGATCCTGGCCTGATTAATACTTGGATGGGAAACTGCCTGGGAACACCAGGTACTGTAGGCTTGGGAGAAGGACCTGGCAACCCCCTCCCAAAAATCAGTACAACATTGAAAACTCTATGAATAGCAGAGTAGAACTGACAATAGTGTTTCACTTGTAGGTAGGGTCCCTATGAATCAGATACCGACTCTACAGCACCTAACAACAACAACAACAACAACATAATTTCTGTGTCAGGTATAAATTCTTTTATATGCCAAAAACAAGGGAAGTTTTCCTGCCAGATCACCAGATTGGTGCTCTGGACCCGTGGACCCAGCTTCCTGGTAACACTAGCACAACAAGGCCAACACCTTCAAACCATGGGCTCCTTTTATCTCCACATGGACTCCAGCCCAGACATCTTGCTCCTCCCCTCTCCACTTTCCAGCCCCCCCACCCAAGTTACCATTCATTTCCCCTGCAGAGTTCTTTAGCTGTCTCTTTGTCTCATTCTTATCCTGCCCCTGCTAGCCTGGAGGGAGATCTCTCTACAACCTACTTGTCCCACTAAGGGGTTTTGCTAAACAGAAACACTGGCCTCCTGGGAAAGGGATTTGGCTGGATTTGTTTGTTTGTTTGTTTGTTTCTTTTTCCCCTTCACTAGGCAGACAGTTGAGACTATTGGCTTTGTAAACAGATTTTCAGCATCAAATTGGGGATGATCACCCTGCTAGTACTTGCCCTTCCAGGGATTATTTCTCCCTTGCTACGCAGTGTAGCTCAATAGTTGGAGTGCTGCTCTGCATGCTCTGAGCCCCTGGGTTTGACTTCCAAGCACCACAAAAATGGGAGAAGGACCTGGTAGCCCACTCCCAAAACAATCAGCCATTGAAAACCCTGTAAATAGCAGAGACTGACATAGTGCCAGGCATGACACAGTATCAGGGAGTGTTTCGTCCCGTTGTACATAAGGTCAGACCTGACTTGAAGGCATCTAACATCACCACCAAGTGTGACGCACTGGGAATCTGTAACAGGATGCAGCAACTCAGACAAGCCCCAAACCTACTGGATAAAGATCTCCATTTGAATATATCCCAAAGTGAATCATTGGTCATTAAAAGCTGAGAAATCTCATTCTAACCTCTCTGAGCCTCGGTTTCCTAGTTTGTAATGGAGATAATACCTCACTGGAAAGCTGTGAAGATCACATGAGATAATGTATGCGAACGGTGAGCACTGTACCTCAAGGAGAGAGCCATGGGTAAATGGTAGCTAATGTTATTATTAGCTATCAAGCTGTAATAGTCTGATGCCTGGCTCTTCACGGCATGGTGATTGCTGTGTGGTGGGGCTGGGAAGGAGGGGGTGAACAAGCTCTGAAGCTGGAGGACTGCAGAGTGGGGGAAGGGAGAGAACAGTCTGGTGGCTGCAGCCAAAGCCAGAGCTTCCGGTATTTAGACTTTAAAAACAAAAGTATGCACGTTCTGGTGAGCTATGGAAGGTTCATAATCACTGGATCAAGGCAGTGTTTCTTCTTGGCACAACATGTTTACTCATAGCAAATAATTGAAAACATCCTTTGCATCTTAGAGTGGTTATAGGGAGAGTACATTCAGTATAGTACCATTATAGCAAGTTCTAGACCAGGCAAAACTGAATTCAGATGATAGAAATCAGAACAGTGGTTGCTTGCTGCATGATGAGGGGATTATACAGAAGGAGACATGGGGATCTCCTTAGGGGGGTGGAAATAGCCTTGATTAGGCTAATGGTGGCATTTGTCAAAGTGCAGTGTCCACTGTAATGAATCATTGTTGTTAGGTGCCACCAAGTCAGTGTCTGACTCATGGCAACCCTATGTACAACAGGAGAAACAGTATTGTCGGTGCTTCTCTGCTATTCATAGGGTTTTTAATGGCTGATTGTGTTTTGCAGGGCGAGTGGGTTGCTGAGTCCTTCTCCCAAGCCTACAGTACCTGGTGTTCCCAGGCAGTCTCCCATCCAAGTACTAACCAGGCCTGACCCTGCTTAACTTCCGAGATCTGATGGGATCGGATGCCACAGTGGCTGCAGGCACTATAATGAATTAGCCAAACCTAATTCATTTTAATTCATTTTATAAAGTAGTGGGGGACAGAAGGGAGCGGTCACAGTCCCTCTCCTCTGTTTTCACAGCCCTGAAACTAACCAGACACTCAACAATGAAGTCCTCCTTTGCCCTAAACTCAGCCCTTAGCCAGTCACTGATGACTTGAAACTGAATGGACCATGCCAGGCCAGCTTGGACTGAAGCTCAGGTGAGACTCCTGGGCCAGACATCTCCAGGGGCCGGGGACAGACATCCAGCCCCACACGACTCTGGCTCATGTCTGTCAGTGAGAAGGAGTTTGAGGGGACAAGCACTTGAGCAGTTTCCTGCTGCAGGGCCCCTGGGTGTCCCAGGCCACAGAAGCCTTAGCTGCCACTGGTCCCTGAATGGCTTTGGCACAGCCCCCAGCAGTACCTGGTGGCAAGTGTTCTCTCCTCAGCCTCCCTATGGATTTGGACCATTTCTCAGGAACCAGCAATGATCTCTTTGGACGCAGTCCCTCTTGCTTTTCTGCTCTGGGCTGCTGGCCCCTCCCCATCACCCCATCCCATTGGCCTGAGGTGGTCACTGCCAGGCTGGACCTTCTTCCAAGGCCCACCTTTGTTACTAGAAAGAAGCAAGGAGCTTCCTGCCCTCTCTCCCCTGTGCCCTAGGTGATCCCCACATCCCCAGACACTTCACGGACCATGTTCCAACCTCAGCCAGGCTCTTTCCCACATATGGCCATCAGAAACCACTCACACCAGGCCTTTTCCCCCTGTGGAGTCTTAGCCTGATAAAGGGCAAGTGTGTATTTCTCATCTCAAGATTAACTTCTTCCCAGGAGGATCAGCAGCAGGGGCGTGTACTCTTTAGGGGAAACTCCACGTCCACCCTCAATGGGGAAACCCCAGAGGGAGGGCAGGTTATTCAAGCTACACACACACACACACACACACACACACACACACACACACACACGCATGCATGCACAGAGGCAAAGAAAGAGGAAGTGACTTCTACTTAGTGACTAATGACAGAGCTGACACTAGAACCTAGGTCTCCTGAGATTCTGGCCAATTCTGGTTCCTTTAAAGGACTGGGGCTGGAGGTAACTTGCAGGAGGTAACTTGCTCTGTCTGCAATGTCTGCAACTCCCCTGCATGGTTCTGGCAAGCCACTTAATGTCTCCGCAGCTCAGCTTCTTGACAGTAATTGGGGGCGATAATAGGTACCTACTTCATAGGGATATTCAGCGGCTCAATTAGTAAAAGCTTCTAAAGTACTTGAGTCCCATTATTAGTTGTAATGGAATACTTCTGCCGGTGTTGGCTGATCTGTTGGCTCTTGGTGGGAAATGCTCTTTGCAAGGAAGAATTATAAAGACAAATGCTCCAGCTGTGGAAAAATAGGACTAAAGCCCAGTGCTCTCAGGTGTTGCAAAACCCTTCTTGTCTTGTAAGAAAAAGTGTTGGACAGAAAGATCAAATAGGAGATTTCTGCCTCACAAAGCGATCCTTGAATTTAGAACCACAGACTCAAAGTGACTCATTGCATGGATTCACAGACCCCCAAATTAAGATAAGAAGATGATGGGGAGGGACTACCTCAGATACAGGGAAATAAAGTACTCACAGTTGCCCAAGTAATCTATGTACCTAGGGATTATAGTTACCCATCTATATTAATTAAGCTACAGGGTAGGTTGCTGTAGCAAAGAATTCTGATGCAGTAAAGGCTTATTGTTGTTGTTAGGTGCTGTCCAGTTGGGTCTGATTTATAGAGACTCTCGTAGGGTTTTCAATAGCTGATTACTTCAGGATTGTTTCAGGAGTGGGCTACCACATCCTTCTCCCATTAAAGGCTAATATAAGATACAAATAATTGTTCATGGCATAGTCCAGGGGTAGAGTTGAGGGCTGGTAGGATCACTCTGCTCTCACCATGTGGGTTCTGCTGGTGCATCCATTTTTCACCATCTCCCAACCAGTAGGAAGTGGAGAAGGGACCAGTTTTTTTCCTTAGGATAAAATCCAGAAATCATGCTAGCATTATCCTCTTCAGCCCATCAGCTGGAACTTAGTCTAATTAGGGGCACAAGGAAATGGAGTCCACCCTGGGGAGGCTCTACCCTGGAAGAAGAGAGGACGGATTGCGGGTGGGGCTGGGGTGGGGGTCCAGCAGTTTGCCCCACTATCCTTGAGAGATACCAGGAGACTGTCTGCAAAGTGTGCTGTTGAAAAGCATTAAGACCTCCAAACCTCCAGCCAAGTCGATGGGAATAATCACAGGAGTGAGTCCAGAATGTGATTGACTTCACTGGATAGGAATCAAAGAAGTTGTCAGGCTCCTAGAAGAAAGAGTGAAGAGAGAAAAGTGTCCCATGCCACTGCGACTTTGTAACCTCTTTGACATAGCCATTCTTTGAACACAGTGCATTCCTGGGGCCAGGCGCTGGCCTCCCCCCAGCAGGAGGCCTGAGCTTCTGCATCTTGGTTCTGACTTATCTCTGGAAGGTGACGGTGAGGCAGCCAGAGAGAGCTGTCCCGGCAGGAGCAAGAGCTACTCATTGAAAGAAGAGTTTCTTTACATTTTGTTAAAGAAGAAGGAGAAGGAGGAGAAAGGAGAGAAAGAGGAAGATGGGGAGGAAGAGATGCTTCTCCTTGTACTTCAAAACCCCTCTAGGCTGACCTGTGAATTTCTGGAATGGTGCAATTTGCTTGTCTCTTGAGGAAGGCTGATCTGGTTAGTGGATTAAAATACCCTGAGAGGTGGGGGAAATCTCAGCAGAAAATAAGGCTTTGTAATCTGGCTGCCATTTGGGGGAAACTTGCCGCTAAGATTGCTAATTAAACAGCCCTCTGATGTTTTCAAAGACTAGTTTTCCCTCAGAACATTCGTGCCTGAGCCCCTCCACTTGTCAAAATTAGACCAGAAAAATGCCAATCTGGAGAATTTATTTTTAAAGAGCATACAGTTGAGCTGGGCAAGATACTGAGACTCCTTCAGAGAGACGAAGTTTTTATTATGGAAAATATACAATATACAATAAGTCCGCTACGAAACTGTACAACTCATGGCTGATCTTATTTGTTTCCCTACCTACTTCCTGCCTTCCCCCCTAGATTATTTTGAGTCTGTCTCAGTATCAGATCATTCATCTATATATGTTTCAGTATGTATCTCTAAAAGATAAGAACTCTTTATAATAAAAAGACATAACCACAATCCACAATCAATAATAATTCCTTAATATAAATCAACTATCTAGTCAGGGTTTGAATTCTCTAATTTTCTCCGCCTCTCTCTTCCTTTCTTACAGTTGATTTGTTTACATCAGGATCCGAACAAGGTCTACTTGTGACATGTGGTTGCGATAGCTCTTAAATTTCTTTTATCTATAGATTCCCCTTTACTTTTTTTTCCCTGTCACCCCATAATGTTTACCAAGGTTTGGATTTTCTAGCTTCATTCCAGTAGTGCCATTTTACATGTCGCTCTATCCCCTGCATTTCCTGATGATGGATGGCTAGACCCTGATGCTTGATCTCATCTGGGCCAGATCTGGCTTCATATGTCTATGTTCTTATAGCAGGAGGCCCATTGTGTCTGATGGTCTCTCTGGGATGTCAGCAGATGCCGCCCATCATTTACTAGATCCAATTTTTCAATTGCTGTCGAATCAATGTCTGACTCATAGCGACCCTATGTACAACAGGCAAAACAGTATTGTCAGTGTTTCTCTGCTCTTCATAGGGTTTTTAATGGCTGATTGTTTTTTGGGGAGTGGGTTACCAGGTCCTTCTCCCAAGCCTACAGCACCTGCTGTTCCCAGGCGGTCTCCCATCCAAGTACTAACTGGGCCTGACCCTGCTTAGCCTCTGAGATCTGCCAGGATTGGACACCATAGTGGTATAGCTGTAGGTAGTATTTCAATTGTTGTTGTTGTTGTTAGGTGCCGTCGAGTCGGATCCGACTCATAACGACCCTCTGTACAACAGGGGAAACACTATTGTCAGTGCTTCTTTGGTGTTCACAGGGTTTTCAATGGCAGATTGATTTTTGGGAGGGGGGTGCCAGGTCCTTCTCCCAAGCCTACAGCTTCTGATGTTCCCAGGCAGTCTCCCATCCAGGTACTGACCAGGCCCGACCCTGCTTAGCTTCCAAGATCTGACGGGATTGGATGCCACAGGGCTAAAGCTGCAGGCAGTATTTCAATAGGTGTTTGGGAATTGCAGTATTCTAGTTATTTTATTCCTTCTTTATTTACTGGCTAGAATACTCCTCTAGACAGAAATGCTCCCTCCTCTACTATTTATGCCTACTCTCAGGAACAATTCATACAGGAATGACAGGACAAATGTATGACTCTTTTCTTTTACATACTAGTTTTAGAAAAATGGATTGTTTTGCTATTATCTTCCATAGGAACTGAGAGTTTTTGTTTCATTGTCATTATGAATTCATGAATTTTTACATATGCAATATGACTTAATCCTCTCTGTGATTCTTATCAATGCTCAAGTGTCCTACTATTGGCCAATGAGAGCGCCTGTGAATTAACTTCCATTCTTTTTGCTATGAAGTTGTTCTTGATAGATTCCTTACTTTATAATTTGACTAGTCGTACAGGCTTATCTTATACATTTCTTGCTTTAGACTAAAATAAGCCATTTCTCTAAAAAGGCTGGTTTCTCTTAGTAGTAAATGGCATTTATAGAATGTAATCTAAGCATTTCAACCAGTTTTTAAGAAAGCATTTCTTTTCTAATTTAAAAATAAAGTTTAGGCATTGCAAAGATGATTTTAATTCAAGATCTAAATGAAAAAGTTGAAGAAGGATGTCCTAGCATTGTTGTTGTTAGATGCCAAGGAGTCAGGTCCGACCACAGCGACCCTCATAGGGTTTTCAATGATTGATTGTTTTGAGATTGCTTCATGAGTGAGTGGATTGCCACGTTCTTCTCCCATATGTGTGGTGCTGGGGATCAAACCCAGATCCTCAGAGAGTGCAGCACAGCACTCTACCAACTGCGCTAAACCCCAGCCCTATAGCACTATCCAATAGAACTTTCTGCAATGATGAATGTGTCCCATATCTGAGCTGTCCAACATGATGGCCACTGACTCCATGTGGCAATAGAGAGTTTGGAATATGGCCAATACAAATGAGAAAATAACTTTTTTATTTAGTTTTAAATTAATTAAAATTTAACTGCAAATAGTCACATGTGGCTGCTGCCTACCTTGTTGCATAGTGTAGAAAGCTAGACTCTAGTGATTAATTTCAGTAACTATGTTTTTTAGGCATCATCCATGTGCCAGACATGGTAAGGAGATTAGAGGATGGACAACTGAGTAGCCCACTGTCTTTTCTGCAACAATCTTCTAATACATTACATTAAGGGAAATAAGATAACTTCGTTAATAATTTCAGTGTGACCAAAATGGTAAATACCAGGAAAGTTGCACTATAATGAGAATTCTAAGAAAGCCTGTAATTCCAGTGATTTGGGAGGCAGAAGCAGGACAACCACAAGTTTGAGGCCAAAGGCAGCCTGAGTACGACCCTGTCTCAAGATAAAAAATAAAAATAGGGCCACAGTCTGGATATGCCACAGGTTATTTTTCCATTCACCCCAGTTGCTTCAAAGCTTTGGCAATTGTGAATAAAGCTTATAAACATCTATGCGCAGGTTTTTGGCAGACATAATTTCCAACTCTTAGGTAAATCCCAAGGAGAACAATGTGGTATGTTTTGTTGTTAAAGAAGCTGCCAAACTATAAAAAAAAATGCTTTTTAAACAATAATATGTCCATTTATTTATTTATTTATTTATTTATTTATGTGGTATTTTCTGGGACAAGGTCTTGCTGTGTAGCCCAGGCTGGCCTGGAGCTCACGATGTAGACCAGGCTGGCCTTGAACTTCACATCAATCCTCCTGCCTCAACCACCTGAGTACTGGGATTACAGGCATGCATGACCACATCTGGCATAATATCTTTGATTTAGTAAGTATTTGCTCTGGACTAAAAGCATATAATAATGTATTTAATTTAATCCTAATCCCTATAAAAATACATAGTTTAGGCATTTATTTATTTATTTATTTGTAATGAGGATTGAACCCAGGGCCTTTTACATACTAAACAAGTGTTCTGCCACTGAGCTACATCCTCATCCTTTTTTTTTTGTGGTGCTGAGGTTGGAACCCAGAGCCTCACACATTCTAGGCAAGCACTCTACCACTGAGCCACACTGCCAGTTCCTATTCCCAGACCTTTAAAGTACTTATTTTTAATCCCCACTTACAGTAGGAGCTCCAAGAGAATAATGACTTTCTCAGGACCCATACCTCCCAAATACATTCCAACACAGTCTTCTTCCAATGCCCTGTTTTTTGTTGTTGTTGGGGTTTTTTTTTGTTGTTGTTGTTGTTTGTTTGTTTTTTCAGTAGTTAGGGACTAAAACCAGGGCCTCACACATACTTTGAAAGAACTCTGCCACTGGGCTGACCCCCTCCCTGCCCGCCCATTTATTATTTTTTATCTTGAGACAGAGTCTCACCAAATTATTCAGGCTTCCTCTGGCCTTGAACTTACTATTCTCCTTCCTTTGACTCCCAAGTCACTAGGATTATAGACATGTGTGCCTGTGCCTGGCTTAATGCCCTGGGTCTCAACGCCTTGGATCTCAACTGCTATAGCAAGCTGTCAAAGCCCAAAAGTCTCACAAAAACTTCGCAAATGTGTCTTGTCTTTGCTTCTTGGACTCCTGCTGATAGCTCTCTCTTCTTGTACCTCTGAATGTCTGCTTCCACAGGAAGCTGGCAATGAGGCGAAATTGCTTCCAAGGTGGAAGGGAAAAGCGAAGACAAACATATCAGGCAAGCAGGCTGTAAACTGGAGAGCCCAGACAGGTGACACAGCATTCTCCCTGACACTGCCCATGGCCCCAGGGCATGCTGCACAGGCTTTAACTCCCATTCTTTCCCAAAACCCTGTACGAAGTGTCTGGTTCCCTGTCCAGCCCTGTGGATTGGACTTGGTGATGCTGTCTGGCTGGCTATCCAATGCTCCTCTGGACATTGTCTTTCCCGCCTCCCTTGCTGCTAGCATGGCCCCCAATCCTGGGCTTAGCAGAAGTTTCTTGGAACTAGGTCTTAGTAGAATGGCGCAGCCCCTTGCTCCTCCATGAGCAAATATAGAAAAACTGTATCTTCATTTATTGCCATCATTATTTTATAATTGGTATTAAATTTTAGAAAAGTCATTTAGTGACTTAATATCAGACTGTTAGTCTCCATTGTCACTGCACTACCATTCATTAGCTCTGTGTCCCTGAACAAATAACTTAAATTTTGTAAGCCTCAGTTTCCTCATTTGTAAAATGGAGATTTCAATACCACTTGCATATAGATTTCTTAATGGACTCAAATGAGACAATGCTTATAAAATATTACATAGTGCCTGGTATGTAGTGAGCACTCCATAAATATTAGCCATTAATAATAATGATTCATAAATAATGATAGATAATTTTAGTTTGGAGAAAGCTGAAACAAATAAATTGGGTGATTGTTAAGACTTCTGAAATAAATGATGAATGATTAAGACCTTTCTTTTGTCTGAAGGGCAGCCTTGGGTAGGGCATTTAATTTTTCGGAGTAGTAATCATGCCCTACTGGCCTGCCTTGGGATCTTTGCACTGCCATTTGCCTTGTCTGACATTCCTGCTGCAGAGCTCTGACTGGCTTATTCTCTGCCTTCATTCAGGTACCTGCTCAGGGCCACCTCCTCCAAGAGCCTCCTGATAGTCTCACTGACCTCTGCCCTAATTCATTCACCACGCCTATCACAACTTCACATTTACCATACGTGAACCATGGCTTGTCTCTCTGGTCTCCTCCCAAGAATTCAAGCTCAGGGAGGCAAAGACTTGACCTAGCCTGTTCACTTTGGGGGTCTCAGCTCCAAAGATGGCACCTAGACATAGTAGACTCCAATAAACAATGTTGAGAGAAGAAGATGTATAAGAAAGTCTTTACAAAGTGTCCCCAGCCCCAGAGCCCTAAGGTGTTTGTGTGTGCAGGCCAGTTCCAGGACACCTGGAAGACTGGGTGAGAAGTCTGCAAACGGCAATTAGCAAATCAGTGCACCGAAGATATTTAGCTTTGCTGAGAGCAGTGCCTTTTAGAACTGTCGCTTACCATGCTGATCTGTAGTGAGCTTTAAGGAACGTTGTGGCCCTGAAGGAGATATCTCTGATTGGTGCTTCCGCCAGCTCCTGTGTTGCGTTCCCCTCTTCTTGAACCCCTCTTGCACCTCACCTCACCTCCTTCCAAGCCTTCTCCCTCTCCCTGCTTGATAAGGGGCTGTAGAAATGTTCAGGGGTGTCTCATCCTCACACCTCCATGTAAAACCCACCACACCTTCCGCGCAGGTTGTTCTCAGACTAATCCCTTACTGGTACTGAGAACTTCTAGCTAGTCATTTGGGACTGGCTATTTTAACCATTAACTTAGTCTGTTATCCCAATAATCCTGCAAAGTTAAATTTATGCTCCTTTCTCTGCTGCTTTACCAGTAGAGAAACTGAGTTATATGAGCTCTGTAATGTTCTGCAAATCACACACTTGGCAATGACCTCAAACTTGGCTCCTTGCTTTGCCTGCAGAGCCTTCTGTGAGGGAGCCAGCAGTTGCAGCTGAGGAGACACAGAAGGGAGGAGAGCCGGGAGCAAGCATTCAGGCCTCTGCTGGCTGCTCCTGCTCCCAGTAAGGGGATATGTTTCCAAAACACCGCTGGCAAAGAATTTCCCGAGTTTGGCCAGTCTGCAATAACTAGTCTATTTAGAGTTTTTAAGACCAGGCAGCAGAGGCTAAATAAGGTAAAGTGTCTGTCAAGAGTGGAGGCCCAGGAAGAGAATAGAATGCTAAAAATTGATGGCTTACCTCATGTTTTCCTTTACCCAACACTCTTTAAAAAGTGTTTATACATAAAAATTATCATTGTCTTCACCTTAGAATATAGAAATTCTGATACCAGGCCAAGTAACACACACACACACACGCACACACACACGCACACACGCACACACATGCTTTGTGATGCATAATACATACATATTTATTTGGTTTGTTGGAGTTTAGCTCAGTTGCTAGAGGGCTGCCCTGCCCTCTTTGAGGCCCTGGGTTTGATCCCTAGCACCACAAAAATGAGAGAAAGACATAGCAATCCACTCCTGAAGCAATCCCAAAACAATCAGCCATTGAAAACTCTATGAATAGCATGCCAGGCATGCCACAGTGTCGGGGAGTGTTTTGTTCTGTTGTTCATACAGGTCACTATGAGTCCGGACCCAATTTGACAGCACCTAACAACAACAACAACAACAACAACAACAACAAATGTATGTGGTTTATGATACACAACTACACAGGTTTGGAAAAAGTTGGTTTGTTGTACGCGACTTTGGAAAACAAAACTTCTTCACTAAAACCTCATGTCCACACTGGTTATAAGTGTGTAAGAATTATACCAATGGACTATTGAAATTTCAGGAAAACAGAAGCTGTGACTTAGCACTTATGTGGCAAGAACTGGGCTGGTCCCTTCCCCTACTCTTATACTTACTGTTCACAACAATTCTATTTCTGTTTTTGTTTGTTTGTTTGTCTTACTGATGAAGATGTAGATAGAGGTCCAAAGAGATTAAGCAACTCATCTAATGCCACACTGGCGGTCAGAGGCAGATCTAGGTTTTGAGGGCAGCCTGAAGGTTGTAAGGCCGCAGGGTAGAGAACAGGTCAGTTGTATTTCCCTGGATGTCCTCTCATGCCCAGAAAGGACTCAGCCATTGTGAGTGCTACAGGAAGGCTGGAGCAAAGAATGAATGAGCCACTGCAGGAGTGTGTGGATGAACGTGTGGACACATGAGCCAGCGGCTCTTTCCGCTGGGTCCCCAGCTGCACTGCTGAAATCTCCTTTCTTTCCTCCACACTCTGCATGTATCATGCTTTTTTTTTTCCCCCTGTGGTACTGGGGGTTGATCCCCAGGCCTCATGCCTGCATGCTTTGCAAGTGCTGGACCACTGAGCTGCCCCCACCCCCAGCCCTTTTATTTTTTTCTTTACTTTCTGAGACAGGGTCTCGCTAAGTTACACAGACTTCCTCTGGTCTCGAACCTGTGATCCTCCTGGCTCCACCTCCCAAGCTGCTGGGATTACAGGCGTGCGCCACCACACCCAGCAACACTTTTTATGTTTGAAGGGCACGCAGGGCATTAGGACTGACCAGACTAAACTCAGACCGACATGTGCCTTCCCTGTCTCTTAGTGATTTGTGAGGAGAAGCAAGGGCAGTGGAGCAGTGGCTGGACACCAGGTCAGGATGGGAAATGAGAATGAACAGGGCAGGGCCTCCCTGGGTGTGTCTGCAGCAAGTTCCCAGTCATCTTGGTCTCCACTGCTGCTCCCCTTGAGAGGGAGTCCTGCTCCTAATTCCCAAGGAGGGAAAGAGGAAGTGACAGGGAACAACTTCCACACCAGAGAGAAAAGCAGAAATTCAGTAAGAAACAGAAGTTCCGACACAGCACCTCACTTAAGTTCCTCAAACCTAACTGAAAGTCAGCGGGGTGGCGTAAAAGTCTGGCTGGACTCAAAGTCGGGAGGTTGGGTCTGATGCCTGTTTTGCCCCTGGCTTAGATAAACCATTTTTCTGCTTCATCCTTCAATTTTCTTATCCGTAAAATAAACATTTTAGGTTTAAACCCTGCCTACGGCATTTGCAACTGTGGGTATGTTAAGAGAGGATATTTGGGGTGGTCATATGATGCATGAGTGACATTTATTTGTGGAGGGGTAGGGAGAGAGCAGGGATGTTAAATGTGTTCAGTGCATAGGTCCTCACAATGAGAAACTTTCCCACTTAGAATTCAGAATAATGCTTTGAAGAGCCCCTTCATTGCCAGAGCATTGGGATTCTATCCTAGCCACACTGATTTGAATCACCCAAGCTGCATGATTTGGAAAAAAAAAAAAAAAAAGCCACTAAGCCTAAAGGAAATTTGCGGCTAGGGATATATTTTAAAGTACTTCCCAAAGCCTTTCGCTGTTGTGCTTCACCCACAGTTGCCCCCAGGCATGGGAACACAATGCCTCAGAGAAGAAAAGTCCCGGGGAGTTGCTATCAGACATGAAGGGTGAACATGAAGGGTGAAGGCTCTGCAAGACCTTAAGGCCCTTGAGAGACAGCCCCTCTCCGCCACGGTCCGACTGGAGTGCATCAGGTGGGTAGGTGGAGTCCAAGTGGCTCAGAGAGGCTTCCAGGGCCACAGGCCCTTTCTTTAGTGCCTGTGGGTTTCCTAGCTAGTGAGAGGAGAGGGCTGAAACGTGAGAGAACATGGGAACCAGAGGTCTGGAGCCAAGCAGAAGGGCTCAGGGCAAGAGGCCAAGGCTGAGGAGCCTTTAGCAATTGGCTCCTAAAAGCCCAGCAGGGCCAGACCCTCCTCAGTGGGTACCAAGGAGGTGACAAGCAGAAGGAAAGGTCCCACAAAGAGGCCAGTGCATTTCTGCAGACCTGCGGTTCTTTCTCCAACACCGCAAGCAAATTAAGCTCTTCCTGTATCCACAGGTTGCCTCTGTGATTGTTGCTGTTTTGTTGAGCTATAGGATGCATGCAGCCAGATATACAGATCCTAAATTCACCCCCTGATGAATGTTCACCAGCAATACACCTGTGCACCCAGCATGTTATCTGGGAAATACACCACGTCAGTGCTGTGGAAGGTTCTCTGATACTCCCTCTCAGTCAATGCTGCCTGCCCAAGGCAACCACTTTGTGGTGTTTTGTTGTTGTTGTTGTTGTTGTTGTTGTTTTTGTGGTCCTGGGGTTGAACCCAGGGCCTCGCGCTTGCATGCTCTGCAAGTGCTGGACCACTGAGCTGCACCCCTAGCCCATTTTTTTTTTTTTACTTTTTGAGACAGGGTCTCACTAAATTACACAGACTGCCTCTGGTCTCGAACTTGTGATCCTCCTGCCTCCGCCTCCTGAGCCCCTGGGATTACAGGCATGTACCACCGCACCCAGCGTCCATCTCCTTTTTTACTTTTTAAATTGAGACTCGTTCTCACTAAATTATATAGGCTGCCTCTAGCCTCAAACCTGCAATCCTCCTGCCTCTGCCTCCTGAGTCGTTGGAATTACAGGCTGCGCTACCACACCTGGCTCAGACGCCATCTTGATATAGAATAGAAAGCATAGAAACCCCTTAAGGTGTAAGCAACAGTCCCCACAGGGAATTTGAACTGTAACTGACTACCTGAAAGGGACTGTTTGTAAGGCAGAAGAAGCTGAATGACCTCCAATTCATCAGTTTATACTTTCTTCACTCTTAGAAGCAATGAGGGCTTCAGAGCTAAATGAGACCAGGTAATAGAAGGTTTGTTTGTTTTTTTTTTTTTTTAAGGATATTTTCTACTCATCTAAATTTTGGCTCTGCCACACAGGCAAGGAACCAATGCAATTTCCTAGTAAGAAAAATGGGACACGGAGCTGGCTGATTGAGACAATCGACCACTTGTTGCCTCTCGGTTAAAATACTCAAACCTTGTAGAGACACCTTGGAGAGGTGGAACACCCCAAATGGGGGCAGGACTAGGGGCAGATATTCAGCAGATGTGGAAAATGTGAGTGAATAACTCTGTAACGGGGGAGCATTGCTGGGGACCGGGAGGGCTGGCAGAGAATCTGAGTGGGCAGAGCAACTATTGTCAGAGAAAACACCAACCTCATTCAGAAAGGTGCACAATTAGTCACCAGCAGGGGCTTGAGGCTGTTCTAATTACTCTGACTAATTTCAGCTTGTTTATCTGAAGAGAGATGGGAGAAACCTGGGGAGGTTCTCAAATCATCTCCATGGCTTAGGTGAAAACTCCAGGGTGAAAAAGTGACTAGCGTTAGGGTTGTTTTTGCTTTGAGAAAAGACTCTACCGCCCTTACAATGGGTATTTCAGTCCAGGAAGAAAGTGATCGTGCCCTTTCCTGGTAATGCTTGGCATGGCTTTCCCCGAACGCCTTTATTGTATACATGACTGGGCCCAGACAACGGGGGCACAGGTGTGAGCTGTTCACAGCCAACTCTATGGTATGCCTGGAGACATCCACCAACTTCACCTCTCTTTCCTTCTGGGCACATGGAAGCAGTCAAACCCCCACCCAGGTAGGCACGGACATGTGGCTTGCTTTGGTTAGCGATGTGTGAGCAGAAGTGCTGAGTCCAAAGGAAAAGTTTAAGAGTTGGTGTGATTCCTGCCCAGAGAGCCATCTGCTCCCACCATGGGTGCAGGTGCTGAGTCCCCCGGTGGGGCTGGGCTCCAGAGACAGCAAGACCCTCAGCCAACCCTTAGGAACACACAGAGGATGAGAAAGGAGCTGCTGCTGTGAGCCATTGGGATTTGGGGATGGTCTGTTGTCCTGAATGATTGATTCAACTGCCCATCAAGGTTTTGAAAATGGTCACGTGGTGCCCTCTGTGCCCTTAGTCCATTAAATACCCCCACCCCCACCCCTGTTCCAGGCCAAGTGATAGACACCTCACCTCTGACCAAAGGCCAGCCCGTCAACTCTTTCTCAAGAACTTGAACTCAGAACTACACAGACATCTGTCCCTCCATGGTAGAAGATACCCCTAAGAGGTCAGTGGGACTGTGGCCATGTAGGGTCTGACTCATAGTGACCCTACTTAATAATCCTCAACACTGTGCCATGCCAGGCACTATGCCAGTACTTCTCTGCTATGCATAGGGGTTTCTTTTCTTTTCTTTTCTCTTCTTTTCTTTTCTTTTTTCTTTTCTTTTTTTTTTTTTTTACAGTACTGAGGGTTGAACCCAGGGCCTCATGCTTGCATGCTTTGCAAGTGCTGGACCACTGAGCTGCACCTCCAGCCCCATTTTTTTACTTTTTGAGACAGAGCCTTGCTAAATTATGTAGACTGCCTCTGTTCTCGAACTTCAATCCTCCTGCCTCTGCCTCCCATGTCACTGGGATTACAGGTGTGCGCCACCACACCTGGCCATGCTATTCATATGGTTTTCGATGGCTGATTGTTTTGAGAGTGGGCTGCTGCCAGGTCCTTCTCCCATTTTTGTGTGCTGGGGATCCAACCCAGGGCTTCAGATCACACAAAGCAGCACTCTACCAAAGGAGCTAAATCACCACTGTGAGATCCCTGTAGACAACACTAACTCCCCAGCACACACACCTTTCACTGGGACTTGTCCAGGATGCCCTTATACTTGGAACGACAAGGAACCTAAGGAGAACTTCCCACGTTAACTCATTTAATTCTCACAGCAACACTATGAGGTGCCTACTTTTAACATCCTCACTTTTGCAGATGTGGAAACTGAGGCACAGAGAGGTTTGAGGACCTTTCCCCCTACCACATCACTACTGAGTGGGAGTGTCAGATTTCAAGGATAGTTTGTGTGGCTTCAGAATCTCTGTGTAAATCACTATACTATAGCAAAGTCTGGAATGTTGTCAGTAACGTTATGTTGTGTTGCTTAATGAGTTTTTTGAAATTATGCTCTGAGCTTTATGGGGAAGGGGGTGGGTTATTGAGACAGGATCTCATTGAATAGTCCAGACTGGCCCGGAACTTACTATGTACACTAGGCTGGCCTTGAATTCACATTAATCCTCCTGCCTCAGCCCCCTGAGTGTTGGGATTATAGACATGTGTCACCATACCTAGCTTTTTGTTGTTCTTGTTGTTAAGTGCCCAGCTTTGTTGTTGTTGTTAGGTGCTGTCAAGTCAGGTCCAGCTCATAGCAGAACAAAACACTCTCCAATTCTGTGCCGGTCACAGGATCGTATTTATGTTTAACCGCTTTGGTGAAGACACTGTCAATCCATCTAGTGAAGGGTTTTCCATTTTTTCGTTGACCTGCCACTCCCAGCTTTAGCATGTTCTAAATTAAAATTATTATATATTTTAGGTGTGATAATTACATTTTAAAATAGTTTTATCTTTTAAAAATGTCTACTAAAATACTTATGAATAAATATGATAAATGGATGCAACTAATATAGATAAATTAAATAGTATTTATGGATAAATACAAAAATTGTTGGTAAGTAAATATGGATTCATATGATATCTAGGCAAATATGATTCATGTATATATATATATATATATATTTTTTTTTTTTTTTTTCCCTGTGTTTGGGGGCTGACACCGGGGCTTCGTGCATACTTTGCAAGCACTATACCACTGAGCTGTACTTTCAGTCCCTTTTTTACTTTTTAGCTTGAATCAGGATCTCACTAAATTACACAGGCAGCCTCTGGCCTTGAACTTGTGATCCTCCTGCTTTCATTTCCTGAGTCACTGGAATTACAGGCATACGCCACTACACCCAGTCTCAAATATGATTAGTAAATCAGAGAAGTGGATGAGTATCCAGGAATACAGATATTATATAATGAGCCATGAGTTGATCATTGCTGAAGCTGGGTGGATAGATACAGGGAGGAATATATATTACTTTTCCTGCTTCTGTATATGTCTCAAAATTTCTATATATAAAGTAACAGAATTAAGTAACATCAACAATAGAAGGCATGGAGAAGATAGATGTTGGTGTAAAGCTCAAAGGGGACTTTTTATTTTATCTTTTGTGTTTTAATAGTTTATAGCAGAGAGTGGCAAACTATGACCAGTGGCCCAAATCTGACATGCTGCTAGGGGTTAGCTCAGTTGCTGGAGTGCTGCTCCATACTCTCTGAGGACCCAGGTTCAATCACCACCACCACAAAAACAGGAGAAGGATGGGGCCATCCACTCCTAAAGCAATCCTGGAACAATCAGCCTTTGAAAACCCTATGAGGGTCACTAGGAGTCAGAGTGGACTTGATGATACCTAACAACAGCCTAGTTTTGTACAGGCCACAAGTTGTGAATGACTTTTAGTAATGGTTGAAAAGTGCATATTTTAAAATTAAATAATTAAGTAAGTTAGTTAAAATAATTCAATAATTAAAATAAATAAATTAAAATCTTAGCATCAATAAATGAAGTTTTGTTGGAATCCTGCTTGTTTATGCATTATCTCTGGCTGCTTTTGCTCTACAAAAGCAGAGCTGAGTAGTTAAAACAGTGACCATATGGCCCACAAAATCTAAAATGTTGACTTTCTGCCCTTTACAGAAGTTTACTGTCCTCTCTTAGAAGGAAATACATTCATGCAGGACTTTGGGGATTTTTTTGTTGTTGTTTTATGTTTGTGTGTTTGTTTTAAGCAGGGTCTCACTATGTAGTCCAGGCTGGCCTGAAATTCACTAGATAGACCAGGCTGGCCTTGAACTTAAGTGCTGAGATTACAGGTGAGAGCCACCATGCTGGCTTTCATGCAAGACTTTGTTTTTAAAACCCATCAAAAGAAAAACAATACAGTTTTCTTTTTTTATTCGTTTCTGACTTTAATCAGGAAAATGATATAACACTCTTTGTAGATCATGCAGATTATGTGAAAGAGTATAAAAAAGAATAATTCTCATGTATTGGCAACTCATTTCTAGAGTCTTCCCCTTTATCTCTTATCATTGACTGTTGACTGAAGCAAACTTTCTCTAGGGCTAGGTAAAAGTGAAGATTGCCTTTCTAGTGACTGATTACACAAGAACTGTAAGCAAACATTGTCTGAGATAGGGAACCAATATGAAGGGGTTGAAAGACCAGCTCTCTGGACTACAATTGTACAAAGTACTTCACATTGCATCTCTAAAGGTCATGTATGATAAACCCTGGTAGGAGGACATTCTAGTGACCATTTAATAAAGAAATAAGAACAGATATTCAAGGTGTGAATATAGTTAATAAGTTCCTAGAAAAAATAACTGTCTTAAAAACTGACATAACCCGTATTTACAGCAGTACTATTTATTTTGGGAGAACCCAAGCATCCATGGAAATATTCATGGATAAACAAAATGTGGGGCATATATTACTGCCTTGGTCTGCTTTACATTGGTATAACAAATTATTGAGGCTGGGTACTTTATAAAGATGTTTGTTTAGTTCACAATTTGGGAGATGGAAAATCTAAGATTAGATGGCCCCACCTAATTGACTTCTGATGAGGACCTCCAGGCTATATTATAACATGGCAGGAGCATGCAGGAGAAATATAACGTGGTCAGAGAGGAAACAATAAAGTAAGGAGAGGCAGGCTTGCAGTTTTATCATAGCTACTCTCTCAAGAATTTACCTTTAAGAGCTACATTAATCTCTTGTAAGGGTGGTGCCCCATGAGCTAATCATCTCTTAAAGACTCCACCACCTACATACCATTACAATGGGGATCAAGCTACCAGCACATGAACCTTGGGGTAATAATCATATCCAAACCATAAGACATGCAAGAAGAGAAATTCTGACACCTCCTAAAACATGGCTGAATCTTGTGGATATTATTATGCTAAGTGAAATAAGCCAAGCATAAAAGGTCAAATGCTATAAATTTTGCTTATATGAAGTACCTAGAATAGGCAAATTTATAGGAACAAAAATAGAATGGTTTCTGTCATGGAAGGGGGGAATTGTTAAAGAGTATGGAATTTTCATTTGGGAAGTTAAAAAAAATTCTGGAGATGGATGAGTGTGACAGAGCACCTCAATGTGAAGGTACCTAGTGCCACTGAACTGTACATTTAAAAATGGTTTAAATGATTTTTTTGGAAGTATTTTGGGGTCGAACACAGGAGCCTGCACATATTTCCCAAGCGCTCGCCCACTGAGCACCACCCTTACCCCTTTTCTTATTTTTCATCTTGAAACAGGGTCTTGCTAAGTTATATAGGCTGTCTCGGACTTGAACTTATGATCCTCCCAAGTCGCTGGGACTACAGGTGTGTGCCACCTCACCCAGCTCTAAATGACAAATTTTATGTTACATATATTTTGCAACAATTTTTAAAAATTGGCTTGCATTTCAAGTAGATGAAATTTAGAAATTTGATGTTGATAGGGCATATCATATAAAGAGCTGAAATGGATTTAAATTTTAGCAGGTAAGAGCCTGCTGAAAGATGAACAACATTTAAAGGTGATTACTGATAAAGGGACAATATGCAGTCACTGGACTGGGAATGAGATTTTGCTGTCTATGTTGATAGTGTGAGAATAGGCCTACCTGGGAACGCAAGATCTCAACTCTCCCAGTTCAAGGATTTTATAAAGGCAAGAAAATGGTCTTTGGGAAAAGTCAGAGATGTTGTTAGTGGTGTTACCAGTGATCTGAATTTTTGTTACTTGCCTATTGCATTTATATCCATGATTTCAGTGAAATCCATCCCTTTTTCAATAGCCTGTTGGTCTTGGAGTCATTGCCCATATCACTGAAGAACTGAGTGTGGGCCAAGCTGTCAAGCTGTTTTCAGCTCCTTCAGGTCTCTGGGTCTGTGTGCTCTCCTCTGTGAGTGATTGTGTGGTTATATTAGCTAAGCAGGCATAGTGCCAAGGTCAGAGGCTGCAGTTCCCTGCAGGAAAGTCCAGAAGCTTCCTCTTAGGTTGCTGTCATCCATGGCAACAAAAATCCCAAGCTATACTCAGGTCATAAGTTGGGGTAGAATAGATTTTTCTAAATAGTGGGGAAGCACAGCATCTGTCCCCTCCTGATGGGAATCTCTGGGACCTGAGGCTGGTAACTGGTTTAACCAGAAGTGACTATCTAGACAGGTCTCCAGCAGATGCATCCCAGCAAAGCTGGACCTGCTACATGAGGCCGGTGTCCATTCTCATCCATCCAGCTGATCATCTGCTTGGTGGAGGTTCAGCTTGGCCAATTGTTAATTATTTTCAAAATCACCCTGGCTGGGGATCCCCTTCAAAGTATTGCTTGCTGGAAGACTCCAATGTCAGAGTGGCAACATACTATGAAACATAAAATAAATGCTGAGGGCAAATTATCTGATTGCTTATTTTAAAAATCAGGGCCGGGCATGATGGCAGATAAAATTTCTAAATTTCAATTACTTGAAATTGAAATCAATTTTTTTTCAGTAGTGGGGGGCTGACCCCAGAGCCTCACAAATACTTTTCTAGTGCTCTACCACTAAACTATCCTTTGAGCCCCTTCTTAATTTTGACATAGGTTTTCCCTAAATTACACAGGCTGCCTCTAACTTTGAACTTAGATCTTCCTGCCTCCACTTCCCAAGTCACTAATATTATAGTTGTGCACCACTGTGCCCAACTGAAGTCAATTTCTAACTGTGGTAAAATATATATAACATCTCAGTACTCGGGAGGCTGAGGCAGAAGGATCGTGAGTTCAAGACCAGCCTGGGCTATCTAGTGAGACTCTGTCTCAAAAAAAATAAAAATTAATTAATTTTAAAATGGAGTAGTCATTCAACTAACACAATTCCTTTATATTTGGGGGCTTTGAAATGTTCTTTGCAATGGATTTTGTTTAAAACACCAAAATAATATGATTATTAGCAATGAGGAATGGAGCCAGGTGTGGTGGTACATGACCAGAATCCCAGTGACTTGTGAAGCACGGGCAGGAGGATTGCAAGTTTGGGGCCAGAGGCAGCTTGTACCATTTAGGGAGACCCTGTCTCAAAATAAAAAGTGACAAATGGTCCAGGGGGGCAGCCCAGTGGCAGAGCACTTGCAAAGCATGTGTGAGGCACTGGGTTCAACCCCCCCAGCACCATAAAGAGAGAGGGGGAGAGAGAGAGAGAAAGAGAGAGAGAGAGAGAGAGAGAGAGAGGAAAAAGGAGGAGGAGTAGAACAAGGAGGAGGAGGAGACAGAGAATGGATAACCAAAACCATGAAAAGAATAAAAAGTACTAGTTGCCAAGTATCTACTATTTATTGGCCACCTAATGAATAGTGTTTCTAACTATCACACAACACAGGAGGAGTTAGTTTCTTATTTTACTCATGAGGGAAGCCAGGGTGTAAAGAAAGAAAGCAACTTGAAAAAGCTAGTACCTAATGAACCAGTGTTTGAACAGCACTGCAGTATTTCATGTCACATTAGGGAAACTAACAGCTAAGCATAGCTGATATGGGGGACCTTTGTGGTTTTTATCCCTCCAGATCCATTCCAGTCATCTTTCTTCTGATAATGGTCCCCTGATTGTCCTCTGGGGTGCCATCTTCTTCCCAGCTCTCATTCCAGGTGTTTCACAGGGGTCATGTTATTCTAGACTAGCCAATTGGTGCATGGTATTTCCTTGGCCGCGGTGACTCACTCTTCATTCAGTCAGTGAACAAATGTCTATTGAGAAAAATTGGGATATGCAGGTAGCATCAAGGAAGATTACTTCTTAAAGGTCCCACAACTTCAACACCATGACATTGAAGACTAAGCTAGCAGCACCTCAAGCTTTGTGGAAAATTCATATCTAAATCATAGCACATTCAATGGAATCTTTCTCAGACTTAACACAGAAAGAATTCTGGTCATTGAGACATTTATTTTTAAGCAGGTACAGACACATAATAAATAAGTAACAAGTACTTAGCATAACTTCAATTTGTAGTAAGCGTTTTAAAGAAAATAAAACAAGGTAATGGGAAATAGATATAATAAGGGACAAGAGGTCAGCTCTTTAAGAGAGGGTGGCCAGAGCCTGTGAGATGCAGTGAGATTTGTGCTAGCGTTCTTCACATTTCTACTTGACTTGAACTTGGAAAGGCCCAGGACTCAAGTGTTGGCAGCAATCTTGCTCGTTCCTGGAGCCTGAGGATGAAGCTAATGTAGAGAAAGAAGAGAAGGGAGACAGACACACATAGGATCCTGATGATGTCATTAAGCCTTTGAATTATGCTGCACTTGAAATTAGACCTGCCCCAAAACATTTGCATACAGGAAGCCTAGACATTTTTAAGCCTGCAGCTATTACTACTGTGGCATCGTATCCCATCAGATCTCAGAGGCTAAGCAGGATCCTGCTTTGTTAGTCCTTGGATGGGAGACTGCCTGGGAACACCAGTTCTGTAGGCCTGGGAGACAGACCTGGCAACCCACTCCCAAAAATCAATCAGCCATTGAAAAGCCTATGAATAGCAGAGAAGCACTAACAGTAGTGTTTCACCTGTTGTACCTAGGGTCGCTATGAGTTGGACAGCGACTCAGCACCTAACAACAACAACAACTTTTTTTTATACATTTTATACATTTTGGCTTGAGCAGAGTTGAATCATGTTTTGTTACTTGCCCTGGAAGCATTTTACTGCTGAGTGTTCATTCTAATCAATGCCATGTATAGGTACCTCCTTGGCTCCTGGCAAGTTTTAGACAGTTAAGCAGAGCACTCATTATAATGAGGATAATTAGATAGCTCAATAGGCTGGTTGATAGAGAACAGATGAAAGTGTTTGTCTATGTGTGGTGAAAAGGATGGAAAAGATACACAGCCAACTCAACACAGTTAATATTCTGGGATGACAAGAAGGGATTTTCACTTTTGACTTATTAGCAGCTGCTTTTTTTTTCTTTTTGGCAGTAGTGGGGGCTTGAACTCAGAACCTCACCCATACTAAGCAAGTAAGTGCTCTACCAGTGAGCCCTACCCTCTGCACCTTTTTTACTTTTTATGTTGAGACAGCGTCTCACTAAGTTGCACTGCCCGCCTCTGGCCTTGGACTCCTTAGATTCCCCTACCTCAGCCTCCCCAGTCACTGGGATTATAGGCATGCACCACAGCACCTAGCAAGTACTAGCTTCTGTAATGTCTGTATTTAAAAGCAAGCATGAAACACTTTTTAAACATTTTCAAAAAATATTGTTTCTTTCTTTCTTTCTTTTTTTTTTTTTTTTTGGCAGGGCTGGGGGTTGAACCAAGGACCTCCTGCTTACATGCTTTGCAAGTGCTGGACCACTGAGCTGCACCCTCAGCCCATTTTTCTTACATTTTTGAAACAGGGTTTCGCTAAATTATGCAGACTGCCTCTGGTCTCGAACTTGCAATCCTCCTGCCTCTGCCTCCCAAGTCCCTGGGATTACAGGTGTGCACCACCACGCCTGGCTGTTTTGTATCACTTTTTTTCAGATTGAGTCTCACTAAGTAGCCCAGTCAGGCCTCAAACTCATCCTGCTTAAGCCACCCAAGTGCTGGGCTTACAAATGGGCACCACCACCCTAGCTATGAGTCACTTTAAAAACAAAACACCACAAAACAAAGCATTATTGGGAGACAAATCATATATAGGGCAATCCACCCACTTAAAGTACAATCCAGGAGTTCTTAGTATGTTCACAGATTTGTGCAACCATCCCCACTGTCAATTTTAGAACATTTTCATCACATAAAAAGGAAGTTCCAAAGGCATTAGTAGTCCTTCCCCACTTTTTTCGTGCCACCCACCTGTCCTCTTCCTCCAACTCCCAGCCCCAGGCAATCCCTTATGTACTTTCTCTCTCCAAATGTTTGACTATTCTGGACACACAAATTTGTACGTTCTTCCTAACTGTAAGTGTGTATCCTTTGACCAACATCTCCCCTTGACATTTTCTCCCTAACCACCCCAACTTCTGATAACCATCCTTCTGTTTTCTGCTTCTATGAGATCAACATTTTTTACTTTCTGCACATGAGTGGCATCAAGCATGAATCTTTTAATATTTTTTTTAAATGAAGAATCTGGCAGAATATGAGAGTGGATCCTGTCCTGCAAGATGGTCGTGGGCTGTGTACCCACAGCATCCCTGCGGCACACCCAGCAAGATGAAGGAGGACAGTTATTCAAAGATACTCACAGCTGTCTGGAAAATAATACAAAGGAGAGGCTCCCTTACTCTCTTGGCCTCAGGGCTTCCCAACTTTTTATAGAAGGACAGCTGGAAGATGATCATGTCTGCAGGGCTCACTAGGGGAAAGAAATAAGGCCACAGGAAGCCAGCATTTGTGTACTGAGCACTCTGTTTGCCCCAGATGCTGCCCACTTTTCCCCAGGGCTGAGGGGATCAATTTCTTCCTATGGAACTCATTCACCAAGTAAGAGCAAGCCAGGGTTACAGCCTCTCTGCAAGAAAGTGTGATTCCTGAGTGTAATTCTGCTTCTCATTCAATGCCAAAGGAATTGTATTCATTTCAAAGCTCAGAAACTCGGGCTTGTATCATTGCAGCCTTTTATTTTGTCTCTAAAGTAGACATGGGACTCATAATCATGCTTACTGTGTCTGAATGTTGCTTGCACTTGTTATTTAGAAAATTTCCTGTTTCAGAGGACAATTCTGACAATTGTTTTGGCATCTCTTTTCTGTGGGACAATTGTACAAGATCACTGATTGTTCCTGAATCATAATCATAGGGGAATTCTGTTTCTTAGATTTAAAAATCCCATATGAGCCAGGTGTGGTGGCTTACTCCTGTAATCCCAGCTATTCAGGAGGCTAAAGAGGAGGATAGCAAGTTCAAGGTCAGCCTGGGCAACTTAGGGAGACCCAGTCTCTAAATAAAGAAAAGAGAAAAAAGGTGGGGGGCGCTGTGACACATGCCTGTAATCTTAAAAACTGGAGAAATGGAGGCAGGAGGATCTTGAGTTTGAGGCCAGAGGCAGCCTGTGTAAATTAGTAAGGCCCTATCTCAAGATAAAAAATAAGGGGCTGAAGATGCATCCTAGCGGTAGAGCACTTGCAAAATATGTGCAAGGCCCTGGGTTCAGAGCACTGGTATTGGGGGGAAAAAAAGAAAGGAAGAAAGAAAGAAAAGGAAAGGAAAGGAAGAAAAAGAAAGAAAGAAAGAAAAAGAGAAGGAAGAAAAGAAAGGAAGGGAGGGAGGGAGGAAGGCAGGAAGGAAGGAAGAGAGGGAGGGAGGGAGGGAGGGAGGAAGGAAAGAAGGAAGGAAGGAAGGAAGGAGAAAGAAAGAAAGAAAGAAAGAAAGAAAGAAAGAAAGAAAGAAAGAAAAGAAAAGGAAAGAAAGAAAAAGAAAAGGAAAAGAAAGCCTGGGGATATAGCTCAGTGGTAGAGCACATGCATGCAAGGTCCTGGATTTGATTCCCAGTACTGAAAGAAAAAAAAAAATCCCACATGTGTTCTGGCTTTGCTGTTGTTTAAAGCAAGGAATAAAATTTGATGATGATCTTGTCAGAAAACTCTTAAAGATTCTATGATGCAATCAGTTTTCATCTTTCCTCCTTTCAACTTAAGGGGAAAAATAATTACTTGTATGTAGTGGGTTCCATTTGGACCCCAATAAATTATATGCCAAAATCATTCAAAGCTGTAACTACTAAAATATTTCTCTTGTAATTTGGCTTTTTTATTTAATCATTTTTCCCAGAGAAAATGAAAAGCAAACTTCAACCCCGGGAAGGTTGAATAATCACAAATTCCAATTTTGAAGAATCTGAATTAATGAGAATTCATAAAGATTTTTGTTTCCCAGCCAAGAACTCCCACCCATCCTGTAACTTTACTTACAGGCACACAATGTCATTCCCTAGAGAAGGAATTATGGTCAGACTTTAATTTGGATCAAGAGATAAAATTAAAAAATCTCTTGAGGGACATGTCGTTCATTATTTACAAATGCACATAATTAAAATAAGAAGGTACACATAGAAGAAAGACCATAATGTCCGGAGAGCAAAAAATCCAAGCAGAACTCCCTGGAATCTCACATGACACATGCCCCAAACACATAAAGCGCATAACCTGGAGGAGAAAAAAGCTTGAGGGGTATATATCAAAAAAGTCGGCTATTCAGGAGTTTAAGGCTAGGATGGGCTACATAGTGAGAACCTGTAATTTCAAAAAAAAAAAATTATGGTTTTCTTTAAGGTTTGGGGCAAAAGGTGGTTTTGAGGGATAAATTTAATTTGATATAAAAGTTTGCTGTGATGTTTGACTATTTAAATAATGAAGACAGTGAAGGTTAGTTAGGCTTTTTGGCCACCCAGCAACTAGAACATCTTTCCTATGTTTGTAGTATTTCCCATGAGTGTTAGCATCTCCAGGAACTCACTTTCTGAGCCTCTCTGGTAACTAGGTATATTAAACTAGAGTCAATAGGACATAGATAGATAGATAGATAGATAGATAGATAGATAGATTGATTTTAAGGAATTGGCTCATACAAATAGGGAGATCAGGAAAAAGCCAATGTCACAGTTCAAGTCCAAAGGCAGTCTACCAGTGAAATTCCCTCTTGCTTGGAGGAAATCAGTCTTTGTGCTATAAAGGCCTTCAACTGATTAGATGGTGCCCACCTACATTAGGAAAGGCAATCAGCTTTACTCAAATGCTAATCTCATCCAAATACACCTGAGTGGAAAAAATCCAGAATAATAATTGGCTAAATATCTGGGCAGGCTGGGATTTGGCTCAGTGGGTAGATCGCTGGGCTGCAGTCTCTGAGGTCCCGAGTTCAATTCCCAGCACCGCAAAAATGGGAGAAGGACCTGGCAATCCACTCCCAAGGCAATCCCGAAATAGTCAGCCATTGAAAACCCTGTGAGGGTCGCTATGAGTCGGATACCGACTCGATGGCACCTAACAACAACAACAACAACAAATATCTGGGCACTGTGGCCCAAACAAGTTGACACATAAAATTAACCATTGTGGCTGGGCATGGTGGCATACTCCTGTAATCCCAGTGGCTCAAAAGGCAGAGGCAGAAGGATCACAAGTTCAAGACCAGAGGCAGTCTGCATAACTTAGTGAGACCCTGTCTCAAAAAGTAAAAAAAAAAAAAAATGGACTGGGGGTGCAGCTCAATGGTCCAGTACTTGCAGAGCATGCAAGTGTGAGGCCCTGGGTTCAATTCCCAGTACCAAAAAAAAAAAAAAAAAAGAAGTTAAACATTGCACCAGAGTAGAGACATATGACCTAATCCTTATACAGGCTTTGGTGTATAACTACGGTAAGAGTCCTGTGGAATCCATTCTTTGGGTAGGGTAGTGGTGCAAACATCTAGTTTGTTGTTGTTGTTGTTGTTGTTAGGTGCCGTTGAGTCGGTATCCGACTCATAGCGACCCTCATAGGGTTTTCGATGGCTGTTTCAGGATTGCCTTGGGAGTGGATTGCCAGGCCCTTCTCCCATTTTTGTGGTGCTGGGAATTGAACTCGGTACCTCAGAGACTGCAGCCCAGTGCTCTACCAACTGAGCTAAATCCCAGCAACATCTAGTTTACTGTGGTAAAATGACAGTAGTCCTGGTGGCAGCACACTGTTGCTAGAGTGTGTGGGGTCGGACTCCAGCAATGGAAGTAAAGACTCTCCACTGGACATATTGTGGCTTTGTAGTGCCAAGCCTCATCCTTTAGTCTTCCCAGGAATTCACTGAACTGCTCAATTCCTTCCAAATACTCCTTGTCTGCTTTGGTAAGCAGATTCTGTTCTTTGCAACTTGTTGTTAGGTGCTGTCCAGTGGGTATCTGACTCATAGCGACCCTCATAGGGTTATCAATGGCTGTTTCGGGATTGCCTTGGGAGTGGATTGCCAGGCCCTTCTCCCATTTTTGCAGTGCTGGGAATCAAACTCGGGACCTCAGAGACTGCAGTGCAGTGTTCTACCAACTGAGCTAAATCCCAGTCCCTCTTTGCAACTAAGATCACTAAAATTCAGTAAGCATGTGATGTTTACTATCTATTGCTGCGTAATAAATTACCTCCAAAAGCAGTGGCTTAAGATAATAAACATTGATTGTTTCGTTTTCTGTAAGTCAAGAATTTTGGGGTCAGCTTAATTGGATGGTTCTGCTCAGGGTCTCTCAGGAGATTGCAACCAAGTCATTCACTTGGGCAGTGAGCATCTGCAGGCTTGGCCCAGGCAGAAGGATCCGCTTTTAGGATGGCTTATTCACATGACCAGCAGATTGGTGCTGGCTTTTGGCAGGAGGCCTCAGTTCCTCTCACGGGAGCCTTTTCATATGGCTACCTGCAGAAAGAATGAACCAAGAGACAAAGGTGGACATCATAATGCTCTGTATGACCTTGTCTATGTGAAGTCACACACTATCACTGCCATGCCATTGTATTTGCTATAGAAAGTCATTAAATCTTGCTTTTGTACAAAGGGAGGACAATCAGATTCCTATTATTTAAATGGAGGAATGTTGAAGGATTGGTAGATATATCTGAAAACTTCCTATGGGAACAAGCGCCCCATGGTGTTGCCTCCTGATAGTCACAGCTTTGTTTTTCCGTTATCCTGTATCACAGTTAGTCTGTGTGACCAATGGTCTATGGAGAAGTGACGATGTATCCCTCCAAAATTAGGTTTAAAAAAGCTGTAAGTTTTCCCTCATTCCTCTGTCTGTCTTTGTCTGTTTGTCTTTCCCCTCTGTGGCAGAAGCAAGCAGCCAGATGTGGGGGATTTGTGGACGAGCCACATGGGAAGGAATTAAGGCCCCCAGAAGGAGCAAGAATCTGACTTCAGCCAAGAGCCATGGGAGTTTGGAAGCAGATCCTTCAGCTCTAGCTGAGCCTTGATAGGATGGCAGCTCCCACTGAGACCTTGCGACACCTTGAACCAGAAACACCCAGATAAACCACTCCTGGAGCCCTGCCCCTCAGAGCCTCTAGGAAACAATAAGCATTGCTTTTTTCTTTTCTTTTGTTTTCAGTACTGGGGGTTGAACTCAGGGCTTCATGGTTGCATGCTTTGCAAGTACTGTATCACTGAGCTGCATCTCCAGCCCTTTTTTTTTTTTTTTTTTTTTACTTTCTGAGACAGGGTCTCACTAAATTATGCAGACTAGCTCTGGTCTCATACTTGCGATCATCCTGCCTCTGCCTCCTGAGTCTCTGGGATTACAGGCATGCGCCACAGCGCCCGGTGCATTTGTTGCTCTAAATGGCTAAGATTTTGGGTAACTTGTTACATAGCAATTATTGTTGTTAGGTGCTATAGAGTCGGTATCTGACTCATAGTGACCCTATGTTCTACAGATGAAACACTATTATTAGTGCTTCTCTCCTATTCATAGGGTTTTCAATGGCTGATTCTCTTTTGGGAGTGGGTTGCCAGATCCTTCTCCCAAGCCTACAGCACCTGATGTTCCCAGGCGGTCTCCTATCCAAGTACTAAGCAGGCCTGCTTAGACTCTGAGATCTGATAGGACTGGAGGCCACAGTGGTATGGCTGCAGGCTACATAGCAAGAGATAACTAATATACCACCATATGCACATTACTTTTTTTCCCCCAGAAGAGAAGGAGAGAGAGAGAGAGAGAGAGAGGCATATACTTTGACATAAGAATGAAAGAGTAAGACATAAGAATGAAAGAGTAAGATTCTGGATCTACCTAAGACCACTAAAGGATCATAGGCATGATGGCCAGTGACTGTAATCCCAGAAACTCAGGAGGCTGAGGCAGAAGGATCACAACTTTGAGGCCAGAGGCAGCCTGTGCAACACAGAGAAACCTTGTGTGAAAATAAAAAATAAAAATGGAGGAGCTGGAGGGAGGGGTGCAGCTCAGTGGTAGAGCACTTGCCTAGCTTGTATGAGGCCCTAGGTTCAAGTCCCCAAGACTGCAAAAAATAATCACACAAAGAAAAGAGAAGGAAAGAAAAGAAAAAGAAAAAGAAAGAATATAGAAAGAATTTTGAAAGAAAGAGAAAGAAAGAGAGAAAGAGAAACAGAAAGAAAGAAAGAAAGAAAGAAAGAAAGAAAGAAAGAAAGAAAGAAAAGAGAAGAGAGAGAGAGAGAGAGAGAGAGAGGGAGAAATACAGGCTATTATGAAAAACTAAAGCCCTCTTCCTGCACCTAGGGAAAAATAAATTCAGCAGTGTGGCTCTCAAGGAGCCCACCTGTGAGTTTACCCAGGTCCAGGCTCTAGCCAAGAGTGCTGAGGGCTTGACAATCTTGATTTGGCAGTACACCAGCAGCAGAGCAATGCCCCAGGGAAAATCCACTAAGCTTGCTCATAAGGCTGTCCTGTAAAAACAGGAGCAGAACGCTCAGGTTCCCCCTTCTTCCCTCCTGCCCTCCACCCTCCTGGCCTCTCTTCTGGCTTGCTTTCCTCCCAGTCTCACTCCAACACATCATTAGGCGGTGGGTCTTACGAGCCAGGCACGGAGCTGGGACCTGGGGGGAATAATGGTATATGAAACATAGATCCTGCCCTCAGTGTTAGAGGTAAGAGGAAACTCTGACCTTTTTTTAATTACATGAATAAATTCTGGGTCCCTTTTGTGGGTTTGGGAGCCCTTTCAGAATCTAACAAAGCTGAGGGTCCTTGTCCTAAGAACGATGTGCCTTCTAACTTGTGTACAACATCATGCACTGCCCTGACAGTCATCCACCATGATGGGGTACAGAATCTCCCCCACTGCATGGCAAGCTGCCACGTCATAAGCAGGTTGCTTCAAGGGCATGGAGTTGGAGCAAGGGTGTTATTTAGGTGAATTGGAAGTTCCAGGGCAATAGACCAAGATTTCCTTTAACATGGTAGAAATGGCTTGGCCCTCACTGGAGGTCTCCCTCACCTGAGCAGTGCCCAGATGGAGTCCAGCTAGGCCAACACTTAGATCGGTGGAGAGTCACAACACTGCAGCTTGATGTGCTGCCATGGTCTTCAGAGCCTTTGTATTTCTTGGCTCCAATCCATCAAGATGCATCTGAAGGTTCACTTTTGTGGAGAGCAGTGCCTTCCTGACTTGCTGAAGTTCTGAGAAGGCATCTCATTCTGGGCTTCAATAGCTCTCCTCTGGCTTTTCCCAGAGCACCCGGAAAATAATGGAAGACAGACTATGGCTCCTCACAGACCCCCTGCAGCCCATTCCCCGCCTCACTTCTCTGCACAACCTACAGTCCATCCAGTCATGTCCAACTCATAGCAACCCTTATAGGGTTTTCAATGGCTGATTGTTTCAGGATTGCCTCAGGAGTGGATTGCCATGTCCTTCTCCCATTTTTGTGGGCTGGGAAATGAACCTGGGACCTCAGAGACTGCAGAGCAGCGCTCTACCAACTGAGCTAAATCCCAGCCCAAACTAGGGGAGGTAAGGTTTTTCTGTAAAGAGCCACAAAGTAAATACTTTAGGTCTCTTTTGCAGCTACTCAATGCTGTTGTCACAGTGCAAAAGGGAGCGGGTAATGCCTAGAGGGATGAGTGTGGCTGTGTTCCAGGAAAGTCTTATTTATAAAAACACAGCAGGTGGCTGGATTGGCCCAGGGGTGTTGCTGTAGTTTGCATGTGGCCTCTCTAAAATTCGGGTGTTGCCAACGTGGTAGTAACAAAAGGAGGGACGTTTAAGAGGTGATTCGGCCATAAGGGCTTCTTTCTTGAGAATGGGATTAAGCATCCCTATAAAAGGGTTTATGGGAGATGGATGTGACAATCCACTCCCCAGGCAATCCCAAAACAGTCAGCCATTGAAAGCCCTATGAGGGTCACTATGAGTAGGGCACTACTGGATGGCACCTAACAACAACAACATAAAAGAGCTTGACTGAGGCAGTCAAACCCCCCTGTTGTCCCGCTGCCATCAGAGGAAGCAGCAAGAAGGCCCTTACTAGATTCTGGTGTCTTGATTTTAGACTTTCTGGCCTCCAGACCTGTGAGAGAATAGACGTCTTCTGTTCATTACAAGTCACCCAGCCTCAGGCATTCTGTTATGCCAGCACAAATGGAGGAAGGCAGCCAACTGGCTGTGGTCCATGGGCTAGAGTTTGCTGAGCCCTGGTTTGGAAGATTTCTTCTTCCACGTGGCTCTTCCTTAGCCCCCTGCTCTTCTCAGGCACTCATCAATGTGCTTTTGAAGGATTCATTCCCATGGTATTTCTGAGGATTCAGACAGAGTCTGAGAATAACTGCTCTTCAGTTGTTGTTGTTAGATGCAGCCCAGTGGTAGAGCACTTGCAAAGCATGTGTGAGGTCCTGGGTTCAACCCCCAAGTACCAAAAAAAGAAAAAAGAAAAACAAAAAGAGAAGGAAAGAAGGAAGGAAGGAAGGAAAGAAGGAAGGAAAGAAGGATAAAGATCCACCTTCTAGTGTCCACCACCCTACCCCCCATGTGTATATGTGGGAGCACGTGTGAACTCATGTAGAAGCTCACAGCCTGTTAATCATCTTTGCATTACTGTAACAAGCACCGGAGATAATCAACATATGATAGCAAGGGCATGTGGTAGAGCAACTTGCTCACCGCATGGTGAGTAATGAAAAAGAAAAGAAGAGACTGAGTTCCCATAGTCCCCTTTGAGGCTGTGCCCCAATGACCTAGAATTTCCCAGTAGGCCTCACCTCTTTTTCTGTTTGGTTTGGTTTGGTTTCGCTTATTTGACACAGGGTATCACCATGTTGCCAAGGCTGGCCTCAAACTTGCCATCCTCCTTCCTCAGCCTCCTAGTGCTGGGATCTAGACATGAACAGCCATGCCCTGTTTAGGCTCCACCTGTCCCATGTTCCACCACTTCCCAATAATGCCATGGTCTAGGGACCAGGTCTTGGACATGTGGGCTTTTGGGGGACATTCCAGGTTGAAACTGCACACTCCCCACCTCAACCATTCTAAGGTAGCAGCACCCTGGGACTATTTGAGATGTGATCCTCCCACCCCAGTTAAGATGCAACAGAATTTCCTGTGTGGTCCATAAACCCCTGCAAGTTCTCTTTCGCTAACTGTGGACTCGCTAAAGGATGTCGCCTAAACCAGGGCTGCGCTTTCTCCCACCAGGACAGAGACCACCGGGTTCTTTCTGATCTTGCGGTGCAAGTTTCCCAGGTGCCACAGGAAAGCAGCAGCAGCAAGGCCCTGTCAGAGTCTGGGGGCAGTGAACAGTAGCAGGGCCAGTTCTGGAGATCAGAGACAGTATGGGCTAAAGAGACATTCAGCAATCATGGAGGGCATCAAGGCACTCATTTCAGGAGCTGCTGTCAGGAGAGGCAGGCACGAATGCCCTGCTTCTGATACTTTGTGCCGTGGTGACAAGTTCTACATCCTCTCACAATCAGTGGAGATTTCCTACTATTTATGCCTGAGTGCCCCCAGCCCTTTTAATCGGCTATCAGTTTAAAGAGTGACTTCGTTAAATACCTGCCATGTTCCTCACCCTCTGACTTCCCAGACACCTGGAGCAGTTTACAGAAAGTGGCTTTGTCTGGGAGCCACCTTCCCGCCTCTGCCCTGTCTCCTCCAAAGCGCATGTGAAGCAATGGTGGCAGCCCCTGCTTGGGGCTGCTCTGGCCCTCTCTGCCTCGCCTGTGCACAATAAGCACCTTGCTGGTTTATTAGAGGAGCTTTCCAGTAATAGAAAGTGACCTACAAATGAGTAAAAGTTCTCTCTTGATCTAGTTCAGAAGATAATGACGATGGAATTGTCATTTGAAGTCAAGAAAGTGGTTTTGTGATTGCAAGAACAAACTCAGGCACTCTGGAGGAAGTCTGGGCCTCAGAGCTAGAAAGACCTGCGGTTGATTGCTGCAATAGTTACTTGCTGTGTGTTGTGAGCAAATTGCTTAATGTCTCTGGGTCTCCATTTCTTTATTACTATAAATGGAGCAAATTACACAATGTAGGTATTTTTTGTTGCTTTTATTTGGTTTTTGCCCAGAAAAATTCCAGATTCTAGTGATAGCATATCCTCCTTCCCTGTGGTTCTGGTGCAGGTTCCAATCACAGTGACAGGTCGCATCTACCACAAGTTCTTTGTGGGGCCCAGGCAGGCCAATAAAGCAGGGCATGTGGACCAGGCAGTGTCATCCCTTAAGATGGTCCACAGCCAGGAGTGGTGGCTCATGCCTGTAATCCTAGCAACTCAGGAGGCAGAGGCAGGAGGATCACAAGTTAGAGACCAGAGGCAGCCTGCATAACTTAGCAAGACCCTGTGTCAAAATACAAAGTAAAAAAAAGAAAAAAAAAAGTGGCCTGGGGTATAGCTCCATGGTACACACTTGCAAAGCATGCAAGCACAAGGCCCTGGTTTCAACCCCCAGGTACAACAAAAAAATAAAAATTAAAAGGTCCACATCAAGGCTGGAAGATGGACTCCTCTCCTTCCTTTGCTGAACTGAAATGATAACAATACAGAGTTTCCGATAGCGATGCCCCCCGCCCCAGCCCACTCCTTTCCACGGGCTCCTTTTCCCTGATACGGACAAAATCAAGCCAGTCCACAAAGATGTGTATAAAGAGAGGGAAGGCTGTCTCACCAGCAGTGTGTATCTTTCTTTCGAATGTTCTTTGGTCACTATGATTCCTTTTTCATTTTGATTTTGGTTTATTGTTGGTGTACAACAAGAGGGAGGATTTAGAAGTTATTAAGTCAAACTTTATTGTTTTTGCAGATGAAAGAAAAGGGGCCAGGAGGGGCAGTGCCTTCCCCAAAGCCACACAGTGTCCAACTCTGGCCACACACCCTGGCTTCAGACCCCAAGGCCAGCGTTCCTGCTCCTTGATCACCTTGGGGAAGCTGCGTTCATCAGCCTGCTCAGGTAATTTGTGGTGTTCCCACGTGGAACGCCTGTGTCTGTTTTTGTTTTGTTTTTTGAGACAAGGTCTTGCTACCAGGCTGGCCTTGAACTCGTGTTGATCCTCTTGCCTTGGCCTCCCCACTGCTGGATTATAGGCATGTGCTCCCACACCTGGTTTACACCTGAGTCTCTAGCCAGTGTCTCCACACACTTACTGTCCCCAGACTCTTCTCACCACAGCCCCAGTCCTTTGTCAAACCAGCAATCTGAATACCACTGTTGCCTGACTCCCTGGGATCCACCTTTACACTTCTTGCAGGAGCAGGAACACGGACAACCATTTATACTTTGCATCAATTGCTCCTACAGGGAAAGATGAAGAGAAGGAAGGCCTTCAGGTCTCGTAGGACAATGGGCTGGAGAAGAGATGTGGCAATGGTTCTAAAGGATGGAAAATTGTCCAGAAAGGGGAGTATAAATACACTGCTCCAATTTCAGACTCTCTCTGTCACCATATCCCGCTTCTTCATTTTCCTACATGGAACAAAGGCCCCCAACCCAGCAGCCATTCTCTTCTTCTTCTCCTTGGCTCTATCTCCCACTTTAGAGGCGGATAATACCAGAAAATGCTCACTTTCCCACCCTGCTTTGTAACTAGATTGTGACCTATTCTTGGCTATCTGGACTCTGGTGGAGTTGCTTCTGCAAAAGGTTTTTCTCTTTGATAAAAGAGAGAAACACAAGGGAAATCCCCTTTTATTCTCCCTTTGAGTGTGGTAATATGAAGACTAATGGCTGGAGCCATTGCAGCCATCTTGCTACCATGAAGGAACAAGTTTAAGATAAGAGCCACCATAAGGAGGATTGTGGCATGGTAAGATGTACAGAGGCAGGTCTAGAGGACAACACTTTACCACAGTATTAACCTGGGAACAGCCCAACCACTGGATTGCTTGTTACATAAGATGATAAAATAGTCTATCATTTAAGCCATGTTTAGTTGAGTACTTTCCTTCTTGCAACCAAAAGTCATTCTAATATTATGCCTTTGACTTGTTTCCAAAAGTTTTCTTGATGGAATATAAGTTTGTCTGTAAAATGAAGTTTTTCTTTGACTTTGGCTTGAGTTTTTTATTTCTGAAAGTTCTACTTGATTATTTTTCAGAGCTATTGGGTGATTTTTGATAATTCTTGTTCCACATAGATAGCCTTGACCTTGCTTTTTCTTTCTATAAACATATTAAGCATTGTTAGTTTGTATGTGCGCCTGAAAATTCCAGTACCTAAAATTCTAGCAGTACTATTTCTGTTGGCTGCTCTTTCATGCTTGCTCTTATTTATGATACCTTTTGTTTGAATCCTTGGTTAACTTTGGATGTATGCCACTCCTTCTACCTGAAAAATAACTTATAGGAGTAATTAGAGGAAAAAGGTACCTTGCTCCAGAGAGGATATATGTCTGCTTTGCCAGGTACCTGGCAAACCCCTTCAACCAGGTTCAAGGGTGCATTTGCCTGGACCACCAAATACTGAATCCTAGCCACAAAACCAATACACAAGTCCTCCTTTACTCTTGGCTCTCATTTTCCCTGGGGGTATAGGGGTTTTGGGGTCCCTGTTACTAAAGAAAGGGTCCTAACTAGACTGACCACCAAATACTGAATCCTAGCCACAAAACCAATACACAAGTCCTTCTTTACTCTTGGCTCTCATTTTCCCTGGGGGTATAGAGGTTTTGGGGTCCCTGTTACTAAAGAAAGGGTCCTAACTAGACTGCCCCTTTTATTTTTGCCTCCCTTATCCCACAAGGCCATCAAAGGCAAAGTTCAAGTTGCAGGAATCAGCTAATGCCCTTGGTTCAAAAGTGATTTCCAAGCCCTGCTTATCTCTTTGGGTTCCTGTTTTCCCTTCAGTTTTGGTCAGTGATGTCTTATTATATAATTAACTCTTTAGTGATTTTAAGATGTTACAATTCATCTATCATGTTTAGTTGTTCCTGAAGGTCCAAATAACCTAACCCAGTATTAGTAAAAGTAGAAGTTTTTCTTTTTCCTGTCACCAAGCTCTCTGCTCCATCCTAAATCTGTGTCTGTGGGGTTCTCATCACTTCCTTCTTCCTGTTTGCAGGTCTGTAGCCAACTTGCTGGTTCCTTCTGACTCACTCACCCTAGTCTTAACTCTGCCGCACTCCTGATTTCTAGCCATCAGCCTGGTTTCTGTTTGCCCTGACCCCTAGCACTTGTTTATCCCCTGATGCCATAAGTTTGGATTTGGAATATCCCCCAAAGCCTGTGTGTTAAATGCTTGGTATTCATCCCAGGGCACAGTTGGGAAGTGGGGGAACCTTTAAGAGGTGGAGCCTAGTGTGAGGTCTTAGCTCACTAGGAGTGTGCCCTCAGAGAGGGTAAATGGACCCAGATCCATCCTCTTCCTTTTTCTCCTTCATGTCCCAGCCAGAAGATGAACAGGTCTCCTCTGCTATACACTCCCACCATGATGGGCTGCCTCACTGCAGGCCCAAAGCAACAGAGCCATTCGATCATGCACTGAAATCTCCAAGCCCATGACCCAATATAAACCTTTCCTCTTTTTAAGTTGATTTGCTCAGGTATTTGTTGCAGTAAAGAAAAGCTCACAAATACACTTGACTTCTACTAGTGGCCAATGCTGACCAATTGAGTATAACAGGGTTCCAGCTCCTCACCCATCTCTTGATTCCCCAACTGAGCTTCTCCAGGATCTTAAATTTGCAAACATTATCCCTCTTCTGTCTCCCTTCCCTTGAAGCCTCCTGGCTACCCATCTGGGTTTTATTTTTCTGACTATTTTGTTTTCCTCTTCTGGAGCCTAGATATCACCTCCCAGTCCCAGCACCATCTTGGGCTGTCTTTGATGGAATATTTTACTTAGATGGGTTTGAGGCTGAGTCTATTCCATTATCTTCACCGAATACAGGATCACACTGTGGGAGACTTCATGCATGTTTTATAATGATGAGTCACTCTTAAATTTTAATCATTTAATCCAATATAGAGAAAGACCAAAGTTTACGATAAAAAAAAGAAAGAAATTGAAAATAAAAGAATGAGACCTATTTTTAACACTTTCATTTGAGAGATTTTTTTGGCTACCTATAAGATATAAGCAGTTTAATATAGTAAGAGAAGGCACAGTCTTAGACATTCAGTGAACCCAGATTGGATCCCATTTCCATCCTTTCTTAGTTACATGAACTTGTACAGCTCATCCTAACTTCTCTTTCTTTATTCACAAAATGGTGTGAGCACCGCTTTCCCCATGAGGTTGTTGTGGGATAAAAGAGATAAAAAGCTGATATAGGATAGCACCTGCAAACTATACGCCCTCAATCAAAGGCATCATCAGGATCATTATCATTATTAATATTAAGGTCCAGTTTTCCTTGTCCTCCTTCCCATCCTGAAACCTCCACTCTCTAAAGGTTGACTTCATGAAGAAACCATGGGGAGCCATTATGTTCCAAATGCCCTGGTGAAAACCCACGTGTGTGTCTGGACTCACATGGCCAGGACCATTTAATGAGGTGGCTGGTGGAATCCAGTCCTGCTTAATGAGATTGAGGGGTTCTTGCAATGTGGGACAAGTTATATATATAGCTGAAGTACATTTTTGTTCCTCATGTACGAGAGTCATTTTTCAGAAGCTATGAAAGGCAGGTAATGAGGTTCCTGCAAGGATGCTAGTGTAAACAGCCTTAAGTGTCTTGGGTATAAACATTTGTAGTATTTTAATGCTCAGTGAGTCAGATCCAACCTCCTCATTAGGCAGATGGGGAAATAAAGACTCAGAGATGTGGAGAGACATGCCCAGGGCCAGGACAAGATTCCAGATCCTGGTTCTGTAGTTAACCAGCTGTGTGACATGCTAAGTGTGGCAATTTCAAAATATGCCTGAAAATATGTCCAAATATGTCTATAAATTCTGTAACAGTCCTCTCTTCAAAAGGCAGAGGATATTTCTTCTTACTTCAATATACTGCCTACTATACAGCTCTACTTAACCATACAATTATTAACAGAATGTGAAGAAATGATAGTATGATTTTTGAGGCTGGATCATAAAAAGAACTCAACTTTTACCTAGTGCTTGCTTCCCACCCCCCTCTTTCTCTCCTTGGAGGTGCTTGGCATTAAACCCAAGGTCTCACACATACTAGGCAAGTGCTCTGCCACTGCACCAACCCCCCAGCCCACCCTCTCTCATCCTCTCTCTTCTCTCTCTCTCTCTTTCTTTAAATCTAACCTCCATGTTGTGAAGATACTCCAGAACCCTTTGTGGGAGGTTTATATGGGGAGAACTGAGGCTGTTCATAAATACTCAATACTAACTTGCCAGCCATTGAGTAAGCCACCTTATAAGTTAATTTTCCAACCCCAGTGGAGGCTTCAGAAAACCGCAGCCCCAGCTGACATTTGACTGCAACATCATAAAAGAACATGGACCAGAACTGCCCAGCTGAGTTGCCATCAAATTTCTGACTCACAGAAATTGTGGAGATAATATATATTTATTATTGTTGTTTTAAACTATAAGTTGTGGGGGTAATTGTTAAGTGGAGGTTGTTGTTGTTGTTGTTGTTGTTGTTGTTGTTAGGTGCCATCGAGTCAGTATCTGACTCATAGCAACCCTCATAACGTTTTCAATGGCTGACTGTTTCGGGATTGCCTTGGGAGTGGATTGCCAGGCCCTTCTCCCATTTTTGTGGTGCTCGGAATTGAACTCGGGACCTCAGAGACTGCAGCACAGCGCTCTACCAACTGAGCCAAATCCCAGCCCCTAAGTGGAGATAGGTAACTAATATTCCAGGATAAATATACTTGATTTAATCAGGACTCTGATTTGGAAGTAATAAAAATACAATTGAGCTAATGGGGAAAAAATTGTTCCTCCTTAAAGACCAGACATGGAGCTAGCTTCAGGGATTCCAAATATTTAAATGATGTCATCAGGATTCTTTCTTCATCTCTCTATTGGCTCTAGAGTGGCTTTTCCTAGTGCTATCCTTCTCTCCTACTGCAGAGATATTTTCCTGAGATAGTATGGGTTGGATAGAAGCAGCTCAGGATTTCTTCATCCCTTCTTAGTGATCCTAAAGGAAACCCAGGGCTTCTCTCCCCCAACATTTATGCATAATCCCAAGGAAGATTCTCATTGGCTAAGTTTGGTTCTCATGCTTATGCCTGAACCAATCACTGTGGCTAAGGAAATGGGACATTGTGATTGGATACCAGTACCTTAGCAATGACTAGCTTGTTTTACAAAGTGTAGTCCATGGGTCAGCAGCATCCCAGGGTTTGGGCATTTCAAGTCCAAGCTTAGGCCTCTGTTAACTTCCCTGAATCAGAACTGGTATTTTGACAAGATCTCCAGATAATTTGTATCTACATTAAAATTTGAGAACTGCTATCTATTTCCAACAAAAAGTAATTGTTATTTCTCATGCTATATGCCAATTTACCCCCCACACTTATTTGGTATAGAACATTTATCTTTTAATCCTCTTATCTATCATTTTGTGTGCATATCTGATGTTTCCCATCACACTAGTGCTTGAAGATAGAATCTAATGTCTACCAAACAACATCATTTTCTGTAAAATGTTGTTGTTAGGTACCTTGAAGTAGGTATCCAACTCATAGCAACCCTACGTACAACAGGCAAAAACAGTATTGTTAGTACTTCTCTGCTATTTACAGGGTTTTCAAGGGTGGATGGATTTTTGGGAGTGGGTTGCTGGATCCGTCACCCAAGCCTACAGCACCTGGTGCTCCCAAGCTGTCTGTCATCCCAGTACTGACCAGGTCCGACCCTGCTTTGCTTCCAAGATCTGACGGGACACGATGCCACAGTGGTATGGTTGCAGGCCTTCTGCAAAATAGGGATATGTTATTCACTTTCTGCTATGGTTTTGATGTTTTGATTCACTTCCAAATTTATGAGTTGGGAATTTAATCCCCAATGTGACAGTGTTGGGAGGTGGGACCTAACAGGAGGTATTTAGGGTCCTAATGAATGGATTCATCCTCCTCCAAAATGGGCTTGTGTATGATCTCTCTTCTGCTCTTTGGCTGTATGAGTAGTGTTTCTCACCTCCTGAAGATGTAGAGTTCAAGGCACCATCTTAGAAATGGAAACTAGATCCTCACTAGACACTATTCCTGCTGGTGCCTTGATCTTAGACTTCTTACCTCCAGAACAGTGAGAAAAGTATTCTTAATCTTTATAAATTACCTAGTCTCAGGTATGCAGTACAAAATAGACTAAGATACCTGCTAGAGATTTCATGAGGATTGGATAGAATAACATGCACTGTACCTGTCATGTTGTAGATACATAATGATGGTAGCTAGTTCTGGTTCCCTAAATTGTTCAGGCTATCTGTGGCCTTCAACCCTCGATCCTTCTGCCTCCATCTTCCAACTCTCTGGGATTCCAGATGTGTGCCTTTGCACCCAGCTTAATTCTTAATGGCTCTGCTACAACTTCTTACATAATGAAGTCACTCAACCAATATTGGTTAAATTTGTATAAGGAATAAAATCTGTGGGCTCCTTTAGCTAAATGTCATAAATTCAAAGCCCACTAGGGCCAGGCAAATGATGTAACTGAGAGTTAAAGGCCAACGTGAGAAAACTCTCTTCCCTCTTTGCTATGAGTTGGCCAAGTAAGTGTAATGATAAATAGCAGAGGATCTTCACCTCAGTGTCAAGGAGACAAAAGGACAGAGGGAGACCCTGGAAGGGGAGGGCACGTGGCCCAGTGAAGGGGAAGGGGTCTCCCACTCCAGCTGGGGTATGTGGCTGTGTCCACTCAGGTGGGTCATACCTGGTATTTGTTCTAATGAAACTGTAGCAAGCTGAAGTAGTACAAAAACAATGAAATGAAGCAGGAAGGCAGGAAGGCAGGAAGGCAGGAAGGCAGGCCAGCCGGCCAGCCAGGAGGGAGAGAAGGAAAGGAGGAAAAGAGGCTACTTGACCACTTGATTCTTAAGCAGTAGCTGAGGGAGAAGACAGATCCCTTTCAATATGGGAGGGAAAAGGAGGGAGAGGAGGGACCCTGAGGAGCTAATTTTCCCAAGGGCCACCGCCTCCAATGGGGAGTCCCTGCAACCTCCCAATTCCGCCATGGGCCAACCCAGCTAATCAACTTTTTATTTTATTTTATTTTCCTAAATCACCTTGGAGGCCCTCTCTGTCTTTGTTCAGCTGTAATCTTTCTTAATTAGATAATTGAAATAATCATCCAATTAAGTTGGCTCCCCTCTCCCCCCTTCCCTGAGTTCTTGCTGCATCCAGCTGGCTTCTCATTTCCGCTGACTTCGTTCTTTGCCTCATGCAGGGCCTGAAACAGGTTTCAAGCTGTTTTCTTTCCTCTTTTTCAGTTTGCCGTTTCAGTTCATAGGAGCTACAACTAAATTTCAGTTCTGATAATGTCAAAATAGACTCCACAGGCCACTAAAAGCCACAGTCACAGCTGGCACTGACACAGTGGTGGTGAGGAGCTTCAGATTCACAAGGATTTGAATCCCAGTTCTGTTGTTTACTAACTGTGTGATCTTGGATGTACCATGGGGTCCTTGAACATGTGCCCTGACTTTTTAGAGCTACGGTTTCCTCATCTGTGAAATGGAACTCAAGAGAGGACCAGCAACCTATCTCAATGCTGTTGTGAGGTTTAATTGAGATAAGTTAGGCCATCTGCTCTGTGCCTAGCACATAGTGAGCATTCACTGTATGAGTTTTTTTAATATAGAAAATGATGAATGTGTTTTGCAGTACTGGACCTCAAACCCAGGGCCTTGCACATGCTAGCAAGAGCTCTATCACTGAGCTACAGCCCTAGCCCTTTTGTTTTGTTTTGTTTTTTGAGACAGCATCTTGCTATGTACCCTGGGCCAGCCTGGGACTCATGATCCTCCTATTTCAGCCTCCTGAGTGCTTAAATTATAGATGTGCACCACCACACCTGGTGAAAATGATATATTCTTTTCTTTTTTCTTTTTCTTTCTTTCTTTCCTTCTTTCTTTCTTTCTTTCCTTTCCTTTCCTTTCTTTTGAGATAGCCTCTCACTCTGTAGCTATGGCTGCCTTCGAACTCACAACAATCCTCCTGCCTCAGCCTCTGAAGTGCTGGGATTATAGACATGTGCCACCATGCTTAGCAAAAATAGTGTATTCTTAATAGCTCAAAAAGTTGACATTGTTTATTTGTTGTGGCAAAGAGGAAAAGAAAGAAATCACAGAGGTATATAAGATGTGAATGGTTCTGGACATTCTTTGGCTGTTCAGTGCATTTATATAGTGTATGTCTGTTAATCTATTGTCCTGACCTTCCTCCTAGTTAACTCAAAAGCTACCTAAGAGACTTAGAGATAGCAGATTTTTCCCTCAGGTGGAGTCTTAGAAATGAAATTTCAAGTCAGTATTCTTTTCATGTCCACCAGAATGTAAGGAGCATGTAGGCAGGACTGCGTACACCACAGTGTCTCTAGGGACTTACCAAGGAGTAAATGGTAAAGTAAGTAAGTGTAATGCATGCAGAAACTATTCTGTAAGAAGACATCCAAGCCAGCTTCAAGTGGTAAGACTAAAACATTTAAAACCAAGGATATAAGGTATTGTGGACGCATCACCTGAGGATGGAGAAAAATCTAGAAAAAGCTAGTGTTCCCAGGATCACAAAGTAAAACAAAGGTCAGTTGTGACTCCAAACCCAAAATTCCCCAAGCCGTCCCCCAACCTGCTTAGAAGGTTGAGCTGGCTGCGAGCCAGGCGGTGACTGCCACCTAGTTGGTTCAACCTCAGGCGCATTTCATTCTTTAGCAGCAGCCCCAGCTCCAAGAAACTCAGCTCCTTTCTCTTTTATTCCAGAAGACTCAGGTGTTGGAAGAGAATGATACTGACTCTGTGCAAAGTATAGTTTTTAGTGCTTTTTAATCTTTAAAATGTTATACAAGTCATACATCACTTTTTAAGTGAGAAAAATACCTCAAGAAAACAAAAGAAACAAGAAAAATACCTGTAAGCAAAAAGAAAAATGAAAAATTTAAACTATTTTTAATGGTGTTTTTCTCTTCTGGAATAAGCCTTTTTTAAAGTGGTAATCTTAAAGCTGGGTGCGGTGGCTTATGTCTGTAATCCCAGTGACTTGGGAGGTGGAGGCACACGGATCTCAAGTTTGAGACCAGAGGCAGTGTGCATCATTTAGTGAGACCTTGTCTCAAAATAAAAAACAAAAATACAGGGTACAGCTCAGTGCTACAGCATGTGCAAAGCTTGCAAGCACAAGGCACTGGGTTCAACCCCTAAATAAATAAATAAAGTGGAAATCTTAAAGTCCTCTGTGAGGAGACAATGTACTTTATATACAATGCATTACTCATGCTAGAAAAGTTGAATGTGTCTTGGCACTTAGCTCTGGAGTTCAGCAAAGAGAATAAGCTGAAAAACCCCCGTTTCTTCCAACATGTACAGTGAATCACTACTCTCCAATACTGTGCAGCTGGACTTTGGCTGGAGAGGACTGTGTGGGCTTGAGTATAGAGGGAAAACAGAGAACATTCCAGAAAAACTACATGGCCACTGGTTTCCTGACTGTGCTCCCCAGTTCTGTCTATGTACATTGTGCACCTCAAGCGTGGAAGTCAGTATCCATGACTACCTCCGGGGATCCTCATCCCTTAGTATCCACACACTTGTGTAGGGCTAACTTAGGAAACCAATAGGGGAGTGTAGAAAGGGTAGAGTGTGTCTCCTAAAGCTGAGTCATAAAAGTTGCTTGCAGCTTCCACCCTGATTTCAGTGAGGTAACTGCTGCTATGCTGTGAGGACTCTTCGCAGCACCATGGAGAGGGGCCCACAGGAGGAGCTCATGCCCAGCCCCTGGTGAGCCATCGTGCTGGAAGCAGATCCAGCCCCAGTCAGGCCTTCAGATGAGCACTGTTCCGGCCTACAGCCTGACCACAAGCTCATGAGAGACCCTGAGCCACAAACACGCAGCCACCCACTTTCAGATTCCTGCCCCCTAGAAACTTTAAGAGATTTAATGTTTATTTTTGTTTTAAGCTACTAAGTCTTTTAATTCATTGCACATCAATAGATAATTGATAGATAATCCCCATATGTCTGTCAGCTTCTCATGCTGTAGGGGCTTGAATATTACTGTAATGCTGAAATCTATGCCGCCAGTATTTAAGATGCCAGCACGTCCACCAATGGTAGACAGGCTTCAGCTGAGCTTCCAGAGTAAGACATGGTAGGGAGAAGGACCCAACAGCCCACTCCTGAAACAATTAGCCATTAAAAACTCTATGAATAGCAGTTGACAGTAGCACTGTCAACTATAGCCTGAAAATGAGCTCCCCAGACTGGAAAGTATTCAAGAAATGACAGGAAGAGTCTCCTGCTCAAAATAGAGTTGACCTTCATGACGGGAATGAAGTAAAGCCCCTGGGACCTCCATTTGCTGATGTGGCATGACTCAAAATGACAAGAAACACAGTGATTGCAACATTGACTCAAACATAGAAAGATCGTGTGCATGGCACAGTGTTGGGTAGTGTTCATTCTGTTGTACATAGGGCTGCCATGAATTGGATCCAACTCGATGGCACCTAACAACAAACAATAGATAATAAGTACACATGCCCTCCTATCTGGAAGTCTTGCTCTTTTCCTCTCCAATTAACCTTCAAGGTTCAAGTCAAATTGTTCATCCTGCTTGGATTTCCCAGCCCACACAGATCTTCCTTTTCCCCAAGCTCCATTACCACACCTGTTCTCCTTTGGCATTAATAGGAGCTAGAAGGAAGGGCAGCCAGACCTAACGTCCATGTGTCTTTATTAACAAGTGACTGTAGAATTCATCATCCAAACTGATTCATTACTGAGAGGGAAACTGGGTGCTATTGATTAAGATCCTGGGAACCAGCAACTTCCAGGACACTTCCAGGACACTTCCAGGGCATTCTACGGCATTCAGTTACCTACCTGGAAGACATGTCAACCCCTCCACAGACAGATAGCATGAGGGAGGAGACAGTTTAGCAGAGTTGTAGTGTTAACTTTGTCCGATGCTTGGATGTGTAAGAAAATGTAGCTTCAAATGTAGCTTCTTTATTTTCTTATCTTAGATCTCGTTCCAGGCATGTCTCCACCCAGCTGGAGGGTGAAAATTAGCTCTCCTGCCAGTCGGCTAGTGTAAACAGTCTCTGAGAGGGTTCCTGGTTATGTGGCTGAGCTGGGGATAGAGTTCAGAGTCCCTCCTCCCTATCTTCACCTCCTCCAACTCCCTCCATCCCCTTAAGATGGTGCCTGGACTTGTGGGGGGCCATGGGGAGGCTAAGAGATGGAAGAGGAAGCAGGATCCTCATGTTCTCTGAGCATGGCTGGTCTGAGCAGCTCCCCAGACTGGGGACTCCTGTGGGACTGTTGGCTCACCTTACTTTTTGCAGCAATGTTCTGGAACTAGGGTGGTCTCTAACAGGTGCGAGGGTTCTGCTCTGAAATATGGCTCCCTCTGAAATCTAGCCAATGCTTTGCCAGCCATCTGATGAGCCCACGGGACTGCAAACGTGAGTCAGAAGAATGAGTCTTTTTCTAATTGCGCAATGGCACCCACTGGCTGGTGCAGCCCCTGTCCAGTACCCAGATTCCTGGCCTTGAACTCCTGGCCTATGGCAGCCTGATCACAGGCCAGAGCTCTTTCAGCACCTCCCTAGTCCCACACCAGGCCCGTGGGAAATTCTGGGTGTCCTACACGCCATGTATAGGCTATAGAGCACCAGGAACCTTCCTCCAACTCCTCCACCAGTGTTCCTCCTACCTCCTGCACACCACTGTGCTAAGCCCGGAAGACATGTGCAAGGCAGAGCCCAGGTCCCCCAGGGGCTGGCGGACTTCCTCAGACATGCCCCGGCGTGGGATCTGCTTACCCTGAAGCTTTCACATTCCCTTCACCATTTTCTGGATGATTCTGAATCTCCTTTGCTCTCTACAGACATCTTACCTTATGAGTGGCTTTGGGGATTTTCTTCTTTTCACCATCCTCCCCGGTAGTGTGAGCCTGCTGGGGCATTCCTGTAAATAGCAGAACTCAGTGATACAGATGGGCACTTTTCTGCCTTTTTCACAGGTAGCATCCATGGAAAACAAGAAGCATGTGATGGCTGGCTGGCCTGGAGGGGATCTGGAACCCCAGAGGAGGCTGGGCCAGAAGGTTAACAGGATCCTCGGCTGCCAGATCCCACGAGGCTGCTCCGAGGGCAGAGGGGACAAAACTCTCCTGAGTGTTGCATCGCTGTGATTTGGAAGACCTCCGTCGAGCTTTCCACCTCACTTGTTGTTGTTGTTAGATGCCATCAAGTTGGGTCTGACTCACAGCGACTATGTGCAACAGAATGAAACACTGTGCCATGCCCGACACTATTGTCAGAGGCTGTGCCATGCCCGGCACTATTGTCAGTGCTTCTCTGCTATATGAATAGCAGAGGGTTTTCTGTGGCTAAGTGTTCTGGGGGGCTGGGATTTAGCTCAGTTGGTAGAGCGCCACTCTGCAGTCTCTGAGGTCCCAAGTTTGATTCCCAGCACCGCAAAATGGGAGAAGGATGTGGCAACCTACTCCCAAGGCAATCCTGAAAACAGTCAGCCATTGAAAACCCTATGAGGGTCGCTATGAGTTGGACGCGACTCCACGGCACCTAACAACAACAACAAATGTTCTGGGAGTGGGCTGCCAGGTCCTTCTCCCAAGCCTACAGCACCTGGTGTTCCCAGGCGGTCTCCCACCCAAGGACTAACCAGGCCCAAACCTGCTTAGTTTCCAAGGTCAGACGTTATCAGATGACAGGGTGGACTTGGTAAGAGGGAAATGAGCAGTTGAGAAATACCTTTCCCGCTCCATAAAGCCTTGCTTTCAAGGGTCCTGTCCCTCTGCAGAGGTCAAGAATGGCAGCTTGGCAACTCTCATGCTGATCAATTGCCTCTTTATTCTCGGTTCTTTCTCTTTCCCTGGGACAATAAGCCTCGTGGCTCAGCCTTAGAGCCGGGAGGTGACAAACAAGTACAATTTAAAGTCCGGAGCCAAAGCACAAAGACAAAGCTTTGGTGGAAGGGGACCCCCACGCAGTTGTAACGATGAACCTCCCTCTGGCACAGACGGTTTGGGATTGGTGGTGAGATTCCAAAATAGCCTCAGCACACTTAGCTCCGGATAAATTGCGGCTAAACTGCCTTCTACAAAGACAGGTTCATGTTACCTGCAGGGCTTTTGTTTTGCTGAGTAGCTTATGCAAATGTGCGGCCTGCCTAGTCAGCCGGGCTTCAAGGGGTGAGGTCACTGATCCTCCTCCCAGGCCACCCCAGAAGGCTCCCTGTGACCCTCCCCAGTCAACGCTAATCTCCATCGATTATTTTTGCCTGTTCTTGGACTTCAAATAAATACAATAATATAGCCTGGACTCCTTTGTGAAGCATTATGTCTGATATACTCAACCTGGGTAGTAGTGGGTAGCAGCAGTTTATTCTTTTTATTCTTTTTCATTGCCACATAGCATTCTGTTGTAGTAAAATACCCTTGATTTATTTCACCCTCCACTACCTTTGGACCCTGTCCATTTGAGGGATCACACATGAAATGCTGCTCTGAGGACTCTGTTCATGCTTTTTAGTGTCTACCATTCATTTCTCTGTTACGTGAGGCTTTTTTCTTGTAATATTCTGGTTAAAGTAATTATTGCTTCTGCTAAAAGTAATATGTGTTCATTTAAAAAATGGAACATCCAAAAGTGCAAAGTTTTTAGAAAGTCATCATCAGCGTACACTCAACTTTGTACTCGCCTTTTTTGCTCAAAATATCATGGGCATTATTTTCCATCATAGTCCATGCAGAAAGAGCCTGTTCTCTTTTCATTCCCTTTGGCCTCATTCCTTATATACGCCATCAGCTAACATTGGGGATGCTTCTGAGGTTTTACCCACGAGAGATGTGGAGACAGCTGGCTACCTACTCCATCTGCACAACCCTCGGACAGATGCAGGCTCTTTAATGTGAGAAAGCTCTGGGTAGGGAAGGCAGATGTCTCCCTCCATCGCCGGTTCAACTGTCACAAATGGACCTAACAAGGTGGAAGGACTGGCTGCGAATTGAGAAATGCAGCAGTGAAATTGGAAAACAGAGATGGTAAAAGGGAAGCAGGCAGTGAGTTTGGAAAGCAACGTCACTATAGCCACTAAAAGTGTCTCAGACAGCTCAGCCCATGCCTGGGCTGCTGTACTGTGTCAATTAGGTAGGGTCCATAAATTAATATTATTTTAAAACAGGAAGTTAAAAGATCACAAGTTTGAGGCCAGCTTGGGCTAGTGGGATACTCTCTCAAAAAAACAAAAAAAGAGAGGAAAAAAAAAAAAAGAAGAGGAAGAGAAAGTTAAGCCTGATGTGGTGGTACATTCTTGTACTCTGTGTACTCAGGAGGTGAGGCAGGAGGATTGTGAGTTTGAGGCCAGCCTGGGCTGCTTTGTGAGACCCTATCTCAAAAAAAAAAAAAAAAAAAATTAAGGAAGGAATGAAAAGAAGGCAGGAAGGAAGGAAGGGAGAGAGGGAAGAAGAAAAGAAGATAAAATTACAGGGCAGAGAGAGCTGACTTTTCTTCTTTTTCTTCCTCCATTTCAAATATTGTCTGACTTTTCTCAATCTCTTGTTTGTGCTCATTTTTGCTGATTATATTTGATGATAAAATCAGTGTGTTGAAATGTCCCTCCGTACTTCTGTTTCCTTTTCCATAAAATGGGACCAATAGTAATCCACATCTCTGAGAGAAAAGTTTCTCAACCTGGACACTGTAGACAGTTAGAACTGATAATTCCTTGCTATCCTGAGCACTGCAGAGTGTTTGATAACATCACTGACCTGCCCACTCTGCATGCCATAGCATCCTTCCCCAGCCCTAGTTATGAGAGAAATATCTCCAGACATTGCCAAACGCTTCTAGATAGGAGCAAAATACCCCCGCCACCCCCCAGAAGAACCACTGCTCTAGAGTTAGTGAAGGTATCTCAGGAGATGATACATGTAAGGTGGTTGGAGTGTACCTGACACCAATAAGTGGTCACTAAACTTCCACCATCAGTGTTTATGCGGAAGTCTCAGAATTTTGTGTGCTTGTGGCTGGGGTTGCTTCACACACCTATTTGTTTATTTATTTCATTTTTGTTTTTTGTTTTTTTGTTTTTTGTTGTTGTTTTTTGCATCCTGGATTCTTAAAGTGCCTGGTTTAAAAGGTCTTCTTTTTGCCAAAGTGTCTTTCTTTGTAGGTACAGTATCAGAAATAAAACTCAGAAATACTGGCATTTACAAGTGGCTTTTGAAACTGGAGAATGTCAAAGAAATGTAAATCATACTCTTCCAGGAGCACAACACTGTGTCTTTCCCTAAAGGTTTTGCAACCATCAACTCGTTGGCCACTGACCAAGTTTTCCAGCGTTGCCCAAACTGAATTCTGAGTTTTGTTTGGAAGGGCTGGGCTGAGGAGACCATACCGTTATGATGCACATTTTGCTTGTTTCTGGCTGATGGAAGGGAGAAGGATATTCTGTGGGCAGGAAGCCTGAGGAAGACGGAAGCTAAGGAAGGTAGAGAGATGGTGCCAGTCCCTTTGGTCCCTTTGTGGAGCTGGAGGGATTTGAACAATGAGGGTGGGAGGCATTTGCAGGAAGATGCCACTACCAGACCAGGGGAGCTGGGGAGGGGTCCTTACGTTACATCCTTCTGCCTATGAACTGACAGCTGGGGCCCGTGGACCCAGGTATCCTCTAGACAAAAAGGGCACAGGTGCTTTCAGGTCACCCTCATGCTGGACCTCCCCACCATGAGCAGTGACAAAAAACACAAAGGTGTGTGACTGAGGCCTCTTCCCTGACCTTTGCCAGTCTCCTCAGGCTCCACGGCCCAAGTAGGTACCACCTGCCACCGCCCTTCATTTGGTTTCTGCCCCAACTCCCCTGCATAACTGAGAAATGAATGGCAGACACTAAAAAGCATGAACAGAATCCTCAGAGCACACACGTGTCACGTGTGATCCCTCAAATGGACATGGTCCAAAGATAGTAGAGGGCGAAATAGAGGGTGCCTTACTACTACAGAATGCCTAACATTGTATCTGTGCTGGGTGACTAGGGACACAAATCTTTGAGTCCTCCATGTGGTCACTAAGATGAGGCCAATCAGTGGCTCCTCATGATACTACTCCGAGGCTAACAGCCAACTTCATAGCTGGTATCCCCAGCCCTGGCTACAGCCCTTACTGATCAGCCATCTGGGGTCCTTCTGCTCTACCAGATAGATATCGCCAGTAGGCGAGAAACTGGCTGTCCCTGGGCGTTGAGTGCACAAGGCCTAGGGGATGGTCTGGTGGACCCAGAGTCTCACAGCTCCAAGCCCTGAGAGCTAGGAGCCTATTGCTCCAGGCTTTAGAAGCCAGAGACTTACAGCTCTAGATCCTGAGGCTGGAGGCTTACTGCTGTAGGCCTTAACCACCAGTGACCCCCCACTAATCCTCAGCTTCCAGCAACAGTGAGCCACAGCACACTCAGCAGCAGGCAGTAGCAGAAGAGTGCCTGCTACTGTTACAGCTCCTGAACGGGCCTTGGGTGTTGAGACCCTCAGCTCTACAGTGGCTAGTGTTCCAGCATCCAGACCTCGATGTCTCAGACCCTTGGCCCTTTATCCTTGGCAGCAGCCACTGAGGGCCTAGTTTCTTATCCCATTGTCTCTGCTTGCTTTCTTGCCTTCACTCTCTGTCATTTCTGCCCTGCCCACTCTAGAATGTTGTTATTGTTTTGTTTTTGTTTTTTTTTTTTTGTTTAAAGACATGGTCTCACCATGTAGCCCAAGCTAGCCTGGAAGTCTGTACATAGCCCAGGCTGGCTTCAAATTCACAATCCTCCTTCCTTAGCCACCTGAGTGCTGGGATTCCAGGTGTGCACATCACACCTACCTCTCTTTGGAACTCGCTGTTGTTGGTGTTAGGTGCCATTGAGTCGGAATCAGCTCATAGTGGCCTTCACAGGGTTTTCAAGGGCTGACTATTTCAGGATTGCTTCAGGAGTGGATTGCCAAGTCCTTCCCGCTTCTCACTACTGCTGCTGTTGCTGCCCTTGCTATCTCTGCCACCACTGCCACCATTTTCTCTTTACGCCAGCTCAACCCACTCCAGTATGATAAAGATCAAAAGTAGATAAGAAAGGACCAGTTGAGAGAAGGCTTTTATTAGGCCTAATGTTGCAATACCAGGGACAGTACAGGAAGATGTCTCCTAGCTGACCGGAAAAGTGAGCTGAACAGCCTGCCTGTAAAGTCAGAACAGGGGTGTGATAGGCGTGTTTGCACCAATCACAGGCCTTCTGCTGGGGAGCTCTCTCTCAGGCTTGGTGAATATGCTGGCTAGAATTCACCAAGGCTTGTGATGACAAAAAGTCCAAGGCAAGCTGCTGAAACAGTAGTGGTTGGAATAGTGCCTTCTGGAACTGGACTGTGCTTCAGCAGCAAGTAGCTGTGGTCCCACTGTATCTTCCTCAAGGAGTCCATGGAGCGTTCAGAGCAGCCAGGCTGAGGGCAGTCCTCCGCTTAAGACAGCTGGGTACCAAGGAAGAGTCTAACAACTGCCAACTAGGGAATCAGATCACCCTGGCTCTCAACGTCTTAGCTTATTTAAATGAAAAATTAACTGTAAAAGGGATGCTTATAGCCAGGCATGGTGGTACATACCCTTAATCCCAGTGACTTGAGAGGTGGAGGCAGGAAGATCACCATTTCCGAGGCCAGAGGCAGCCTGTGTAACTTAGCATCACCCTGACTCAAGGTAAAAAAATCAAAAGGGACTGGAGGTGCAGCTTAGTGGTAAAGCACTTGCAAAGTATGCATGAGGTCCTGGGGTTAGGCGCCCCCTCCACCCCCCACCCCGCCCCCAGTACCACAGTAAAAGGAATGCTCATAATAAAGGCCTATCATTAACATTATCAGTGCTGTAACCATATTTAGCGGTGTTCTAATACTGCAAACTCCTACTCCAGTGCCCCAGGGAGTGGTGGGTTGCTCTGATCTGTCCCACAGCCACACCTAGCAGGCCATGACCACAGCCCGTTGCTGGCTACAGTCACAACCACACAGCCACACCCCTGGCTGCTGCTACCCAGCATGGACATTCCTCCTCACAGCTGCCTTCAGCCAAGTGGTTGTCACCAAGTTCCTGAGAAATGACTCACAAGAGACTGCTAACTTTGGGGGAAATCTGCTGCTTGCTTTGCTTAGACGTCACAAAGGCTGATATGATGATAGGCTAACAGATTGATACCTGGATTAGAGTGCTCTCAAAATTCTCCATTCAACATTTTACATTCCTCCATGTGACTCCCAGGGACTGGTTCCCTGTTTGTTCCTTTGAGGAGAAGGCAGACCAGCCACGAATGTCCTGGCACTGTTTTAGACTTCAGCAGATCATTTGGGATGGCACTCAAAGTTCCGGCTTTCTGTGTAGCCCAATAAAACTTAATTTTCCCTGCAGTCTTTCTGCCTCTGGGACGCCTCACCAGAGCAAGCTATGGGAGAGCCAGTTTCGCCGTGAGAACCGTGCCATGCCCCTTGGAAGCCCTCAGTATCCGTTTGGATGCATGACGAGCTCCTCCCTCTAGACCTCGAGCTCTCCAAGGTCACAGCCTGTGTCCGCTTCATCCTTGTTTACAGGACAGAAATCATTAGTCTGGAAATGTTCCCTCTGCTTCTCTCTCACCCCATCCGGCAGCCGTGTAATTGACAGCCCACCTCCTCCCTGTAGCTGGAGAGGAGGGATTCCTTCAAGCCAGGGGGGAGAATAGGGTAATCTGTATAATAAAGAGATGGAAGTGGGTAGAGAGCATAGCGTGCTAGTGAGTGATGTCTTACACCTCAGGAACATCAGAATCACCTGGGATCTTATTGAAATGCAGATTGATCTGATAGGTCTGGGGTGTGGTCTGAGATTCTGCATTTCTTTCTTCTTTCTTTCTTTCTTTTTTTTTTTTTTTTTTTGTGTGTGGCATTTGGGGGTTGAACCTTAGGTCTCACACAACTTTGCAAGTGCTCTACCACTAAATTATGCAGGCTGCCTCAGGCCTTGAACCCACGGTCCTCCTGCCTCAGCCTTTGGAGTCAGCGGGATTACAGATGTGTGCACCACCATGCCGTGAGGTTCTGCCTTTCTAACAAGTTCCCAGGTGATGAAAGTGCATCTGGTTGTCAGACCACATTCTACCCAGCAAAGATATAATGGACTGGGTATCAGGGAGGTTAGCACTGAAATGTGGAGATCAGTTGTAGGGAACAGCTTCAACATGTGAGAGAAATGGACAGAAAGGGGGAGTTAAAAAAAATAAAATGTCACAGCCTTAATATTTGTCTCTCATCTTTCTCAAGGAATGCAAAGATCCGGGCTGGGGACATTGTTCAGTAATAGAGCACTTGCTTAGCATGCACAGGTCCTGGGTTCAATCTCCAGCACCACAGGAAAAAAACAAGGAAAGAGAAAACTAGAAGAAGCTTCATTGTTTGTCAGCTCCCCAGCCTCAAGTCCATCTTTTGCCAATTGCTCCCTAGTATTGTCTGGTGGAATGATGAGCCAGGTGAGTCCTTCCTCCCCGGCATGTGACCAACCCTTGTCACCAGGCCAACACAGAGCAGTTGAAATGTTCTCAATCCAGCCACAGCAGCTGAGTTAGACTGCTGAGCACTTCTTGCTGCCAAGAAATTTCTGGAGATTGGGTGCCTAGTGGCTCCTAGCCTGAATTTTTTTTTTTTTTTTAAATAGAACTTGAGGGTTAAACCTAGGGCATTGCACATAGTGTACTAGTACTCCACCAGTGAGCTGCACCAACAGCTCAGTTTTAAATAATATTTATTTTGAGTCAGAGTCTCACTAAATTACCCAGGTGGCCTCTGGGCTTGAACTCAATCCTCCTCCTGCCTCAGCCTCCCAAAATGCTGGGATTACAGGCAATGCACCACTGGGCCCTCTTCCAACCTGACTTTTTAGCCTTCCCTTTGCTTCTTCCAAGAATTCCCTTTTTGCCTAGATCTGTCAGAGCCAATTTCTGTTGTTTGTAAGCAAATCACCATAACAGATACAGCGAGAATAGCATTTTGAGCTATTTTGAAACAATATTTTATTTTCAGACACACACATTCTCTCTCCTCCTGAACTGTGTGTGTATGTGTGTGTGTGAATTATGACAGTTGTTTATCACATTGAAGATGACCTCATGGGTGCCGGCTTTGTACAGGTTACATTTGGAGTCCCTGTGCTTGAGAGACTGATTCTAGGTATTCAATTAATGGCCATAGAAAGAATGAGCAGCCACCACATATACACTGACTTCCATGATCTGTCAGCTGCCCCTGTGCCCAGGGACATATTAGATGACCTTTCAGCACTAAAATAGCAATAGCTTATAGGCAAGTACAGGAGAACTTGTAGTAGTGTTCGCTAATACACTTTCAATCTTTTCCTATGGTTTACTTTCTCCCTATATTTTTAAAAAGCAATATGTGGCCTAAGATCAGAATGGGGCATGATCCTTTTTTCATGAGTATATTCTGGTTTAATTAAAATAGTCCCACTTAGCAGACTCCATGTGCACCCAGCTTGGGACTCGGATTTAGCTACTTGGGAAGCTGAGGCAGGAGGATCATTGAGCTCAGGAGTTCAAGACCAGCCTGGGCAACATAGTGAGACCTCCCCCCTCCCTGAAAAAAAAATCCCACTTAAGCATTGGGGCATTTATCCTAAGGAAAAGCAAACTCTGTGTGTGCTACAAAGGTTAATAGCCCAATCTATGGTGAAAAGAAGATCTTAGTTCAGGTCTGGCTGTCCCATGACCTAGTTGTCCTTGGGCATGTTACTTAACGTCATAGAACCTCAGTTTCCTCATCTGTGAAATGGGCTTGGTATTAAAATCTCCCTCAATGGACTACTGTGAGGATTCAATAAACAAGTGCAAATAAATGGCTAATATTCCACCAGTGCACATTTAGCAAAGTGTCTAGAAAATGTTTGTTGTTGTTGTTAGGTGCTGCCGAGTCGGTATCCGACTCATAGCGACTCTCATAGGGTTTTCAATGGTTGACTATTTCTGGATTGCCTTGGGAGTGGATTGCCCAGTCCTTCTCCCATTTTTGCGGTGCTGAGAATTGAACTCAGGACCTCAGAGACTGCAGTGCAGCGCTCTACCAACTGAGCTAAATCCCAGCCTCAGAAAATGTTTAGCGCCCAATAATTGTAAGCTATTAAAACTTGTGCTTTACTGAAGCCTGAATGTATCATCCTCTTTCCCACTCTGTAACAGAAGATTTTTAGAAAGCATATGATCTAATTATGACAAGAAAATATATACATGAGGAAAAGACAGAAAGAAAAGAAAGAAAGAGAACACACTACAATCTTTAATATTTTCTAGGGGTATATGACATTATATGTAATTTTCATTTTCATTTTATTGTTTCAGCTCTGTTTTCCAGATTCTTTTGCAATGAGCATGTATATTACTTTTTATGATCAGAAGATAAGCCCTGACAGGCACTATTTTTAAAAAGAGATGAAAAATACTGTGGCACACTGGATTTAAAAAGAAAAAAACATCCCAGCTAGACGAAGAAAGAGATGTTTTCTGGTCAAGAGCTTGTTGTGAGGGAAATGACATCAATTTGGGTTCACATCAGCTCAGTGACAAATCATAATGCAAAATGAAAGTAGTCTGGGGGTGGCGTGGAGGCTGAACCCATGCTGGGACTTTGCTTGGTGAATCATCAAGCTAGAAATGACCCAAGGAGAGTATGTGACCCTGGCCCCTCACCTCACTTCAGGAAGGTTGACCTGCAACTTTTCCGGACAGATGAAAATGCTCCTGATTGCAAGCCCTCTAGGAACTAAATCTACATACATTTCCTTCCTCATAAGCTTCAGGCAGGCTTGATTCAGCTCTTGTAGGTACCCTCATCTAGCAATCTCCAGCCTTGTGCTCCTCCTTAGAAGAGGCTTGGGAGTTGTTCCAGGTCTTTCCTGCTTGCCCTATGTCCTTGGACAAAGCCAAGCTCCTGGAAGTTGGTTTTGTCAACTGTGAAACAGAGCTCCGAAGCAGTGGAAATGATGAAACAGAGCTGGGAGTTAAAAGGGGGTCATCCAGCCTCAGAGCCCGTGTTTAACCCTGTCCATCCCACCCTGGTGGGAAAAGGTGAGCCAGACAAAGTTGGTTTGTCCACAAAAAAGGTGACAGGAATTTGGAGTTAAGGGTGGTGAGCCTTGAGAAGGAAGCAAAAAGCCCGGGCACGGGAAGTGGGAAGGGACTCAGGGGGTCCAGAGAAAAGGGGAAACAGCTCAGGAGAACAGAGATCAGCTGGGGTTGTGGAGGTAAGAGAAACCCCTAGTTGTAGCCACAAGCCAAGGACCTTGAGCCAGAAGGCTATGCTCTGTTTTAATGTATCTGCTCTGCAGGACTGTAATACCCCTTCCATCAGCCACACAAACTTCCAGGAACAAGCCTGGGGCTCATAGGGCTTTAGGATGTGGAGGATGTGAAGTAGTCCAGGGGTTGCAGGTGGGGGAGAGGTAACAGCAACCTCAAGAACAGAGGATGTTGGCTCAGGGCCAGATAACAGTGGGGACAAAGGCCAAAGCTTCTACTGACAGGAAGAAGATACATCTTCTGGAAATCTTGGAGTTTTTGAAGAAGAGGTCTCCAAGTGCTGCAGTAGGGGGTTAAGACGATTCTCTTTGGTTATTAAAAGAAAGGATGGTTACTGAATTCTAGAGAAGCTGGGGCTCTCCAAGGGGGTGGTACTGAGATTAGGAGTATTAACAGTGTTAATATGAATATTAGTGGAGAATATAATTGTTAGACCTATGTTGGTATCTGCTTTAGTCCATTTGTGCTGCTACAACAAAATACCACAAATTAGGTAATTTATAAATAGTAGGAATGTTTTCCATACAACTCTTGAGACCTGGGCACGTACAGCAGGTTCGTTGTCTGGTTCAGACCTCATGTATGCTTTTAAGATGCTGCCTTGAATGTCACATCTTCACTTGGTCAGAGGGGATGGAAAGGCAAACAGGGACCAAAGTGCTTCCCCCTGACAAACCCTTTTATTTTATTTATGTATTTTGAAGCAGAGTTTTGAGTTTATTAGATAAAGGGTAAGAGATTGTACATGCTTCAAAGCACTCACGCGCATCTAGAGAGAGAGGTGCACCTAGATGTCTTTACGACGAATGCATGTATGGTTTTGGCACAAGCCCTTTTATAATGGCATTAATCCATTCATGAGGACAGAGCCTTCACGACCTGAACACTTTCCAAAAGGCCCCACCTGGTAACACTGTTGCATTAAGGATTAAGTTTCCATTACATGAATTTGGGGGTCCTATGCAGACTATGGGATTTGGCTCAGTTGGTAGAGCTCTGCACTGCAGTCTCTGAGGTCCCGAGTTCACCCAAAAATGGGAGAAGGACCTGGCAATCCACTCCCAAGGCAATCCCGATACAATTAGCCATTGAAAACCCTATGAGGGTCGCTATGAGTCGGATACCGACTTGACAGCACCTAACAACAGCAACAACAATGCAGACTATGGCAGCATCCATATTCTTTTCCATCCCTCAAGTCCTGGATTAGCTCCTTATCCATTCTCCTAGGGCCAAATCAATGGAGCAGAGCTCAGCCTCCTCCCTGCATGTTGATGAGTGTGGCATGTGGTATCAAATTAAAAGCACTCCCGAGGCGGGGAGATACACTTATTGCTCCCTTATCCACACACCAAGCCACTTCATCATGAGAGGAAATTAAATTGGCTTAGAGTAAATTGCTCCTCCCAAAGCCATGCTGGTCCCTAAGCCTTCATAGATGGCTGCAAAGCTGAAGGGTTGATTAGTGCTGCATAACAGATTGTGCCCAAATGGAATAGCCACTCAGTGTCTTTAGGTCAGGAAGTAGGGAGTAGTTTAACTGGGTGGCTGTGGTTTGGAGTTGATCTGAGTTTGGAGTAAAATCACCTGGGGCTGCAGTCATCTGAAGGTTTGGAGCTGGAGAATCTGCTTCCAAGGTGATTTATTCACATGGCTGACGACTTGGCAGGGGACCTCCATTCCTGACAAGGACCTCTCCAGAAGTCCACTCACCCATCCTCATGATATTGCAGCTGGCTTCCCCCAGAACCAGCGATGCAAGAGCGTAAGGCGGAGCCGTGTGGGTGATGGCTCAGTCTCAGAAGTCACACATTGTCATTTCTCAAGATCCTATTGGTAACAGAGGCCATCCCTATCCACTATGGGAAGGAACTACACAAGGGCATGAATATCTTTGGGGCCATCTAAGGAAGGCCATCTCCTCCAGGACCCAAACTGATGCCAGCCATTGTTTTTTCTTCTTTCCACATTAGTGTGAAGTTGGCCAAACTTCAGTTACATGAATAATTATAAGAATAATCTCATTTAACATTTGTACACCAATTTCACCTCCTGGGGAACTATTACTGCTCCACGCTGCCCATGAGAAAACAGAGGCTCAAAGAAGTTGAATGACTTGCTCAATGTCCCAACGTGAGAAAGTTCTGCAGTGCCGGGAATTGATCCTGTGTGTTGTGGTTCCGTTCTACCACAGTTAGCTGCCACCAAACACCAGAGATGTCCCTTGCCTCCTTATCTTCCAGGCCAAATGTGAATTAGAAAGCTACTGGGCCATAGCAAGGGAAATCTCATTTTTTTATCTTAAAATTTTTTTTTCTTGCTCAGGTGACCCATCCTCATTATGGAAATTCTACAAAACAGAAATAATTCATAAGGGAGGAGCCGGGCATGGTGGCGCACACCTGTAATCCCAGCAGCTGGAGAGGCGGAGGTACGAGGATTGTTGGAGACCAGAGTCTGCGTAATTTAGCGAGACCCTGTCTCAAAAAAGTAAAAAAAAATGGGCTGGGTGTGCAGCTAAGTGGTCAAGCACTTGCAAAGCATGCAAGTGTGAGGCCCTGGGTTCAACTCCTAGTACTGCAAAAAAATAATAAAATAATTTTAAAAGGGAGGGGAAAAAGGGAAAGAAGAAATACAGTCCCCTATATTTCTACCACCCAGATAACCACCGTTAATATCTTAGTGTATTCCCCTAAGAACAAAGGAAATGGATTTAAGATGCATTACATTAACAGCATCTCCAGGGCAAGCTCTTAAGGAAACCCCATCCACTCAGCTTCCCCTGCAGGGAGGAAGGCTGTGAAACAGGACCTCATGAGTGCAGCGGCCTGAGGGCTTGCGTGCACACGTGTACACACACACTCCTAGCGCTTCCCCGCCCACACGGAGAGAGGCTCTGAGCACCAGCAGTTTGCCACATTGGCAGGGAATTTATTACAACCCGAGTAGAGAGTGTTTCTTCAAACAAGGGCCAGGGCAGCTATGGTTCCAGGTGGCAGAAATGGCTTGCCCTCTGGTTCAGTTCAAGCTCCTCCAGGTGGGGGAAGGTTGATTAAGTTTAATTCAATCCATTTGGCCTTCTAAATTGCCTGCTGAGCTTGGGTCCCTGTGTGCTATCAGGGCCCTGCAAGGCCCCTTTTTGCCATATTCCTTGGTCATGAAATGTCTTATTTGTGACCAGCTCCCCTGCCGATCCTCCACCCAGAAGATTAGCCCCGGAGAGGGGGCCTCATCTGCCTTGAGCACCTGCCTCGGTGTCTGGCAAGCTGCACTTGTCAAAACATGTTTGAAATGAATGAACTGCAAGGCTTGGGGGAGAGTCCATGAGCTCGTTGCTAAGGGCAGCCACTTTTTATCTGTTTGTTTGTTTGTTTTTGTGGTACCACAGATTGAACCCACAGCCTCACACATGCTTTTGCAAGCACTCTACTGCTGACCTCCACTCCAGCCCATATTTTCCTTCTTATTTTGAGTCAGGGTCTCAGTTACACACGCTGCCCCTGACCTCCAACTTGTGATCCTCTTGCCTCTGCCTCCGTACCCGGCAGCCACAGTTTTTATCTAGAAGGAACCAGACCCCACTCAAGGAGGTAGCCAGAGCTGGAGATACCATCTCTGTGATCTATTTGTACCTAAGCAGCCCCAAAGTCAGGTTGCCACTACCTGGAGACAGAAAAGCCAGATTCACACTCTTTCTTCCCAGAACTGCAAGCCCTGTCTCAATGTGTGGGGGCAACTGTTTTGTCCTGAACTAGAGAGATGGGATGAAATTCACTGTGTCATCTTTTTCTCTCAATTTCAGCTTTTAAAGATTGCCCCCAGCGCTGTGTCTGCCAGGCACTGAAGTAGTATTATGAATTTCAGAGCCAGGTGAACCAAGAATCCAATGCCAAGTCATTACATTCCAGCCATGTGACCTGGGGGAGTTTTGTTGATGTAACTGAGCCTCAGTTTCCTCATCTGTAGAATGGGAATAATAACACCAAATTTGCTGCATGAAGGTGCTCACATGACATCAGAATGAGAGTTGCTCTTGCAGTACCTTGACACATTGCCCCTAAACACATATATTTTTCCCCTGGAAATACTGCCCTTCACCTTGAACATCTGGAAGCACTGCTAACCATGCGACACCCTTAGTCCTTTGAATCCGGAGGGTATTATTTAATTCTACCCAGGATCAGCTCTCGCTGAGGGCCTCTTCTTGGGTGACGTAGAATCACTGTGAGAAAGGGACATGCTGGAGCACTGCTCCAGACTGTGGCACCCTGTGGCCTGCTGAGAAGTCCCAGGGACACATTCCCAGCACAAATGCAGACTGAGGAGGATTCCTGAGTCCTGAGGGAGAGGCAGACAGGAGATAGCTCTACACTCTGCCCTTAGGGGCCTCCTTTCTTCAGCGTGGGTCAGGGAAGGGGTCCCCCTCCAGTACAAGTCCAGGTTTGCGGGACCAAAGCAGAAATTGGAGGAAGGTCAAGGTTTCAGATGACAGTCCAAGGACACAATACTAGGAAGTGGGCAAAGTTTGTCCCTGTGGTTCCCTTGGTAATCTCCTTTTCTCTTTTCTCTTTGCCTCATTGGCATTTTCCTTGTCAAAGAGGCTCTTAATGCTTGGAGTTCCCTGACTGTGTCAACTTCTTTCCTCAACAAAACTCACCCACTAACCCTTTGACAGGGTCTGGCTCTCAAAATCTAATCGGTTTGACAATCAGATCCACTTTACAATACATGACAACTTACTGTTAACTGGGGTGCTTCCTGAAGATAGCACCTGGATTTTCAGGGATGTAGACTAAAAGTTGTTCCCACCCTGTCTGTCTCTAGGATCTTGTGTCTTCCCACAGAGCCCTCACAACCCCACTGGCCCTACTTTATGGAGAAATCTAAGGTTCTAAGGAGTAAAGTAGCGTTCCCAAAATCTCATGATGACTTGAGGTAGAGCCTGTAGTTGGGGGGGAGGCGATCTCCTATTGTCTTTCCTACTGTCTGTCTCTAATTCCAGACCCATTCAACTCACAGTGTTCTCTGCAGACCAGCAGCAGCTGTGTCACCTGGGAGCTGGCTAAAAATACAGAACCTCAGATCCAATCCCAGCCCTACTGAAACAGAATCTGCATTTTAACAAGATCATCCACTGATTGACAATGCACTTCAGGATTTCAGAACCACTGTTCTAGAACTCACACCGGCCCTCTCCTCTCTTTCATTTCTCATCATGACTTAAACCTCAAGAGTCTGAATCTCCCAGGCTGAATTTAGCCCAGTCTCAACATGTAATGTTCAAGGAGTCCTGGTGTCATTACATAGACTGTAGTTTTCTAGGACAAAAGATTTCTGTCCTGTTTTTTTGACAGTTTTCCCTTTTTCTTATTTAAAATTCTAAAAAAGAAAAGCCCATTAACTGAATTGCTTTTTAGAATGAACAGGAGAATCCAGCATCTTAAACTTCTAGCAGAAAACGTATTATTAAAGTTTAATGAATAATCATATCTGGGTGGTAAAGAGTATGGGAAAGTATGGTACTTAGTAAATTATAAAACAGTGCACAAATGTCCCTTATAATTCCTAGGCCATAGGATCACAGAATTATATCTGCCATGAGCCCATTCCCGGTGAAAATGTTTCTTGGGAATATGATGTGATTATGAAATTTAAAGTTCTCCAATTATTCTCAATAGAATAGACATCTAAGGAACTAGAATAGCAGTTATAAGCACAACCTACCCATCAAAATAACTTGGGGCACTTGATTTAAAAAAACTTGAGCCTGGGCTTTGTTCTTGAATTCTATGTCTTGAGGTCTTGGGGGTCAGTGTTGGTCAGAGGCATATTTTTGGTTAATATTTGCTAGGTTTACATCTTTCCATTGTTCATCATTTACTTTTCTATTATGTTTTAGATATGCTTCCTCTAAACAGCATATAGTTAATGTGAGCAGATAGCTAAATAGAGAGAAGCTCTTCAGTCCTTTTTCTCTATTGTAAGAGTTTCCCCCACTTTTTTTTCCAGTACTGAGGATGAACCCAAGGCTTTCCACGTGTGAGGCAAGCAGTCTACCACTGAGCTCCATCCCTAGTCCCCAAAGTACCATATATTTTTAAATACTTCCCATGTGATTCTAAAACAGAGTGAGGTTGGAGACCCACTAAGTTGGAAAGTTGTTATTTTCCAGGTTTACAGCAAATATATGAGTGAAAATTTTATTCATATTTACAATTTGTCTAAACTCCACATTTTCTAATTTATTAACCTTTTTATTTTTATTTTTGGCAATACCGAGTGGTTGAACCCAGGGCCTTGAACATACTTTGCAAGTGCTCTACCACTGGGCTGCACCCCCACCTCATTTTTTATTTTTCATTTTGAATCAGGGTAGCACTAAGTTGTGCAGACTGCCTCTGGCCTCGAACTCATATCTTCCTGCTTCCACCTCCTGAGCTGCTGGGATTACAGACGTGAGCCACCACACCTGGCTCTAATTTATTAATCTTAATGATAACCAAACCACCAGGAAGTTTCACTGGGATTGACGTACTAATGGCTGATTATTCCAAATGGTATGAATTTAGCAACTAAAATTTTGTTAATCATTTATTCTTTCAAAATTTAACATTGCCCAGCTAATGATATGTGTTCTGACAATATCAAATGCCATATGGCATCTACTCCAAAAATTGGGACTTATTTAACAATGCAGATGCAGAAGAACATTCAACAGCATTTAAAAGATCTAAGGTATAAGCAGTGTTCTTTCCTCGGTTCCAATTTCCTGCTCTGGAAAATGAGGGTGTGGCCGAGAGTGGTTTGGTATGCCTGCAGTCCCAGGTACTTGGGAGGCAGAGACAGAAGGATCACTTGAACCTAAGAGTTCCAGGTCAGCCTGAGCAACATAGTGAGACTCTGCTAAAAGAAGGAGGAAGAGAAAAATGACTGTGTTTGACCAGTGATTCTGGAATATGACTAACCCTCAGATTCACCTGGGAAGCTGTTTAAAGCCACGGATTTCAAGGCTGCAGACCCACAGGGAAAGGAAGAATGTTAGCAATCTGGATGTTACAAAGAATTCTTGGAGGCACCGGGCATGGCAGCGCACCCCTATAATCCTAGCACTTAAGATGCTGAGGCAGGAAGATAGCGAGTTTGAGGCCTCCCTGGGCAATTTAGTGAGACCTATCTCAGAAAAACAAGGCTGGGTATGGAGCTCTGTGGTATAAGACAGCAAAAAGCAAGACATTGAGTTCCATCCCTAAGACCATAAAAATAACAATAATAATGATAATAATAATCCTTGGAGGACCAGCTATGTTTGGGAGCCCCTGGATAAGAGAAGCTCTTTAGTACTGTTGTATTGTAAGAATCCATGACATTGGACCTGCTTACTTAAATTCTTACATCTGAAGAAGCTGGTATGGGATGGGGTCCTGCCACAGGGCCAGAAAGCTAGAAAGGACAGTGGAGGCATCACCTTCTACTTCCTCCTCAGTTGAATTTCAAGGTTTTGCATTCAGGTGGCTTCTGTTCAAGTCTTTTTATCATAGCCATATTACTAAGCCTTGAACTGTCATTTCACCACATTAGCTTTAAAAACTACCGTCAAGGGATCCTTTAGGAACAGGTCCTGAGCGGGAATAATTGCTTGTCTTGCTGCCTATCTTCCCTTGCTTCTGCACCAGGTCCAAGCTTCAGCGTGCTGAAGAATTACCCTGGGAAGCCTGCTTTAATGGCAGCTTGCTAGGCCTTGCCCTGACTCTAGGAGATCTGGAGTTGGTCCAAAGACCAGCATTTTCACAAGCTTCCTAGGCATGCAACCTGGTTTTGATCTTTATAATTTAGCTTACAGCCTTATCCAAACTTCCCCTATGGGGAAGATTCCCTGCATCCATCAACAAATGAGTGGACAAATAAAAGATGCTATATCCATGCAATGGAATATTACTTGCCCATTAAAAGGAATGAAGTATTGATACATATTACAACATGGATGAACCTTGAAAACATGCTAAGTCAAAGAGGCCAGACACAGAAGGCCACATGTTTTATGATTCCATTAATATATAATGCTCAGAATAGCCAAATCTGTAAAGACAGAAGATCAATGTTTGTCAAGGGGTTGGGAGGGAGTGATAGCAAATGCATATAGGTTTCTTTATGAGGTGGTAAAATGTTCTCACATAGGGGTGGCAGTTGCACAACTTTGTGAATACATTAAAAATCAAGTTGAGTGTGGTAATCCACACCTGTAATCCAAGCACTTGGGAGGCAGGAGCAGGAGGATCCATGAGCTCAAGGCCAGCCTGGGCAACATAGCATGACCCAGCCTCAAATAGCAAAAAGCAAACAAACCCACAAGCCCCTCCCCTCCCAAATCACAGAATTCTATCCTTTAAATGGGTGTGGTTTATAGTATGTGAATTATATCTTCTTCTTTTCTTTTCTTTCTTTCTTTCTTTTTTTTTTTTTTTTTTTTTTTTTTTCCCTGCAGTACAAGGTTGTCGAATCCAGGGCTTCACGCATGCTTTTTCCAAGCACTCAACCAACTGAGGCCATATATCGCATGGCAAAAGACTTGGCATATGTAACTAAGTTTACAAGCCTTAAAACAGATTATCTTAGGTGATCTGAGTTGAGTGAGCCTAATCTAATCATTTGAGTCTTAAAAATTGAACTCTTGTTGGAGGTTGGAGAAGTTCAGCAGCAGAAGAAGAAGTTGCAGAGGTTTGAAGTGTGAGAGGAACCTGCCCGTGGCTGGAGCGGGCAACATGTGCTGCATGAGGGTGTAACTCTAGGAGTGAAGACCATTGTCCATTTTCCATGGGGCCCCTGGATGACTGCTATCAAGGAAATGGGAACGTGGGCCCCACAGATGTAAACAACTGAATTTGGCCAATAGGCCCAAAGAGCTTAGGAGCAGTTCATCACCGGAATTTCCATAAAGGAAGGCAGCCCTGCTCATACTTTGATTTTGGCCTTGTGAAACCCAGAGCACAAAAACCAGTGGTGTCACCTGGGACTTCAGACCTACAGAGAGGTACGAGATGCATAAACTTGGGTTATTTTTCAGTCACTAAGTTTGGCGTAATTTGTTATGGCAGCACTAGAAAAGTAATCTAAATATATACGTATATGACATTTATTGGTTTTTCAGTGCTTTCCTACCGAGTATCATTGCTATGCAGATACTGCATGATGCTATTTATCACTTCCCACTTATCCTGCTGAAGCAATCGTTCACTATCTTAGAGCCTCTCTGTAGCTCAGGCTTGAGTGTTCCGTGCTTTGTTTTCGTGGCTCTCTGGGAAAGACACTCCTTCTCTAGGAGCCTGGTGTCTGGCTGAAGAAAGACTGAGTGCCTGCTGGTTGCTTCTGAGGCACTAATCAATATTTACCATTAGGACAACAACTCCATGCATCACTAAACTTTGACCTCTGTTCCCCAGGGCGGTCCCAAGATGCCAATTGATGTGCAGGCAATATACATATTCCACGAATGCAATGCCTCTTTCATAGACTTCCCTGAACTACATTTCAGAGGCTTTGGCAATGGCAAAATAATGTTGCTAATGTACCAGCAATGCCAGGATATTTAGAAAGTGTGCCTGGATGAAAGTAATGGTACTTAGGCTTTTTAAAAGATTTTTCAGACTGACTCTGCCTATGAAATATTGACTGGATGTCCCTGTCTTCTACACAACTGGGTGGTGCTGGCATAAGGCATCCTTTAAGCCAGCCATGAAAATCAGCACATGTCGATAGGTCCAACGTCCAAAAACAAGCAGACTAGCCCCCTCGAACTTAGAAGATAAGGCCTAGAAGAAGTTTAATTGCACTTCTTTATTATCTGTAACTTTTAGAATATTATTTCCCTAAAAGCATATATTTTTCAGGGACTTCTTCCTAATAGTCTATCATCACATAACATTGTGGTATTGCTAGAAAAAGGTGATGAAATGCCTGTTCTACTGGACTGGTTCAAATGGGATCCATTGCCAAACAGCTGTTTGGATTAAAACCAAATGTTTAACTTAATCAAGCTTTCAAGAGGTAGTTATTTTGATTAAAGCAATAGTATCTGAATGGCCTCCAATCACCATTTGCTCTCCTATGGAATCAAATAAGAAGGGATATAGCAGAAGAGGGCTGGGATTTAGCTCAGTTGGTAGAGCATTGTGCTGCAGTCTCTGAGGTCCCAAGTTCAATTCCCAGCACCACCAAAAATGGGCAATCCATTCCCAAGGCAATCCTGAAGTCAGCCAGCCATTGAAAACCCTATGAGGGTCGCTATGAGTCGGATACAGACTTGACGGCACCTAACAACAACAGTATAGCAGAAGAGAAGACTCATGAAACCCATTGAAGAAAGGGCAACTGAGACTTGGAAGAACTGAAAGCAATTAGGACCCAAAGAAATCATCTCCACTATCTCGTCCTCTAGCGTCACTCCACAGCTACTTGGCCTAGCATTGTTGCTTTCCTCTGGAATTCTCCTCTTCCTGATAATTAGTATGTCCCAGGCTGCAAGTACCATCAGATTTCAGTCTATATCACTTCCCGCTCTGTGGAACTAACTCCATGGACTCACTTCATCCTGATTCTGAAATCAAACTCACTCAATTTTAAATTCCCAGGAGAGAATTTGATTGGTTTGGTATGGTCACCTGTCTAGTTGTAGTCCTATTGGCTGCACCTAGGATGAGTCAGGGGTCACATGATACAATAGGCTAGGTCTTCTGGGGGCGGGGGAGAAGTCGGGCAGGAAGGAAGTAATAGAAATTTCCAGAACATTTTTTGAACTGATAATGTGTGTCTTTTTATTGCTTCTTTCCTTACCAAACTGCTCCTTTCCTTTCCTTTCCTTTCCTTTCCTTTCCTTAAGAGTAGAGCACTTTTTTTCATCTTTATCTTCACCATCATGCTTAGCTGAGTGCCTTATACACAGAAGCTGCTCAGTTAAAAAATAAAATGTATAAAGTTGGTCATACTTTGGAGCATACATCCTTTTAATAATATTGACATTAAGCTATGACGGTGGGGTATTGAGACAAAAAAAAAAAAAAAAAGAGGGGGGTGATGGGAAGGGTTGAGTCAGAGAGGCTGACCGCTCCTAGGTTCTTTCTTCCAGCATTGTGCTGTTGTTGTTAGGTGCCATCAAAGTCAGTGTCCAACTCATAGCAACCCTAAGTACAACAGATGAAACACTATTGTCAGTGCTTCTGTGCTATTCACAGGGTTTTTAATGGCGGAATTTTTTTTTTTCTGGAATGGGTTTCCAGGTCCTTCTCCCAAGCCTACAGCACCTGGTATTCCCAGGTAGTCTTCCATCCAAGTACTAACCAGTCCCGACCCTTCTTAGCTTCTGAGATCTGATGGGATCGGATGCCACAGTGGTACTGCTGAAAGCTTTCCAGCACCATAGGGGTTAATAATAGCTGTCATTGGTTGTCTATTTTCCATGGGACAAGCATCGTGTAAAATGCTTTATATAGTATTATTCCATTTTTCCACTACAATAATCCTATAAGGAAACTGAAGGTCAGAGAAGCAAAATAACTTGCCCAAGGACACACAATTCCTTAGTACCATCACTAATTCTAAGCTTGAATCATAGTCCAGCTCTGTTAAACACTGTGGTCCTTCCTCCAGTGCCATGAGGAATTGTGAATGAGGCTAGGAGGAGAGGTGTTGGCTAGGTCAGTGCCAATTTTGTGGAACTAAACAAAATTGTTCCATGTTAACAGTTTTTGAAAGCTTTTTGAATGTAGCCTTGGGCCTTTCATGGTTTCGAGGTTTTCCTACAACTCCTCTTAATTGAATCTTTCCAGGCCGAGCTGCACAATTTAAGCAGTTCAACAAAAAAAGAGTTCTCAGAATTTTCCTCCTTTCCCTTTTAGCTGGGTAAGAATATGACCCCCAGCCCTCTCTTTCCAACCATTGGAAAGCATCCTGGGAATCCAGAGAAAACCTGGGTCAGGGCCAGCATTTTTCACAGCACCTTCCTGGTGAGGGCTGAGGTCTCTGGGCTGTTTCTACTCACCGGGTCACATATGCCAACATGAAACAGGACTGTCCAGGAGAAGAGGTGACATGTTCTCACTCACCTCCTAGTGCTCTGTGGTTCCTTGAGGTCCAGGGACAGCCTGGGATGGATATAGTGTTGTTTCACACTTACCCTGCTTTTGTGCTGTTACCACTTGGGATAGGTCCATTTCTAGATAATGGCTCTCATCTCCGCTCTGGCCAGAGGAATCCAAATTCAATGAGTAATTCTCAAGGGAGAGAAGGGTTGACATGGGTTCCTAGAACTGGGTTTCTGTGTTGGTGGGAGAGGTTTCCCCTTGCCACACCCACATGCCCCCAGACCCTCCTTCAGGAGCAGTCCTGGGAATGGTGAGGAAAGAAAGCAGAACTTGGTGATAAAACAACTTGGTACATACAACCTAGAGAGCCCAGTGTTAACCCCAAGGAAGACTGGCTTGTCTTCCAGCTCACTCTTTCTAAGGAAGCAAAGTCCTTCAACCAACCAACATAGTCCTTTAGGGACAGCTGAGGGGTTGTTCCCCCATGTGTATGTCAGCTTGTTGTGGCTGTGAGGGCATGCATGTTACTGTGATGCTGAAAGTTATGCCACCAGTATCTCAGATACCAGCAGGGCCACCCATGGTAGGCAGGTTTCTGCTGAGCTTCCAGATAAAGACAGACTAGGGAGAAGGACCTGGCAGCCCCCCCCCAAAACAATTAGCCATTGAAAACCCTATGAATAGCAGAGAAACACTAACATAGTGCCAGGCATGGCACAGTGTCAGGTAGTGTTTCATTCTGTTGTATGTAGGGTCACTAGGAGTCAGACCTGACTCAATTGCACCTTAGAACAACAAGAAAGAAGAACAAAGGGGTTGTGGAGTATTTATGGCCTCTTTAGTTTTTAGGTACTATTAAAATGCCTTTCCAATATGCTCCCATAATTTTAATTATGTATGTGTGAAATATACTTAGAATATATACTTTGGGATATATTTTGAACAGAATTAGGATTTTAAAGAGATAGGTTGTGAGTTTCAAAATCTCTTGCCCCTGTTTCCAAGTATGAAGTGAACATTGGGGTCTTCATGTGATCCCTGGAGATGTTTATGTGCAGTGGTACCTTGGGTTTACTACGCAGTAATGTATGTTAGGGAAAACGTATCCATCTGGAGAAACAAATCTAGGTGAGTTCAAGTCTTATCTCTGCAACCCTTTGGCTGTGCCACTCACCTCAAGCAAATTGCTTAATCACTCTAAGCCTCGTTTTCCACTTTGGTGAACTAGAGGTGATAAAAGTCTCTCCTTGTGAAGTTCAGTGGGTTCATGCATGTTGAGTGCTCAGCACAGAGCCAAGAACATATTTGTTGTTGTTGTAACAACACCGTCGAGTCGGTGTCCAACTCATAGCGACCCCATGTACAACAGAGGAAACACCTGGTGTTCCCAGTCGGTCTCCCATCCAAGTACTAACTAGGTCCAACCCTGCTTAGCTTCTGAGATCTGACGGAATCAGATGCCACAGCAGTATGGCTGCCGGCAAGAACATATTTAGCACCAAGAAATGCCAGCTCTTCTTTCTACATCTCAACATGTGAATCTCAATTCCTGTTGGAAACTTACTGAACATCTGAGATCATTTCTGTCATCTTTGGTTGGAAGCCCCTTCTTTCCTCAAGGTGATTCCCCTCAGATTTGTTCATTGTCCCCCAAATCTTGCTCCAACCAGGAAGAGCTTCTAGTTCCTGCAGCATGCGCATGGGCACCATAAACCACTTGTGAGCAGCTTCACAAGGGTGCAGAGCTGGTAGGAATGGGCTGTCCATTGGATTTGCTTTAGTTGCAAATTTGTATGAGACAATGAAGTGATGGGAGCACAGGACACTGATAAAGACAGAATGCTCATGACAGCAAACTTGCCATTTTTATACACAATTGCTTCTACCTCTCGAGTAATACAAAATATTACATGTACTTCTCTGCAGGTAGTAGGATGTAGTCAGTGATTGAGGTAGCGTTGGGTGGGATGCTGCTAGCTGAGAGATTTTGGGTAAGTTATTGAACCTCCATTTGCCTCAATTTTCTCCTCTATCAAATGGAAACACTAACAGCATCTATCTCCCTTGGGTTTTGAGGATTGAGATAATGAATATAAAGTGCCTGGCACATGATAAGTACACTTTATCACCTGCACCATCATTGCGACTGTTACCTATCTCTTGGCATTCCCGAGTGTAAGATATAGGACCTGCCAACTAAATAGCCCACTGCCAGAGGCGGGTATGCAACCACTGGTAGATGACATAATGTAGATGATATAATGTTTCCCATCTCAAAATCAGGGCTGGGATTAGCTCAGTTGGTAGAGCGCTGCTCTACAGTCTCTGAGGTCCCAAGTTCGATTCCCAGCACCACAAAAAAGGGAGATTGCCACTCCTGAGGCAATCCAGAAACAATCAGCCACTGAAAACCCTAAAAGGGTCTCTATGAGCCTTACAGGACTTGACAGCACCTACCAACAACCATCTTAAAATCAACAATAGAAGCCAGTTGTTCTTTTCATGACGTCCTGAGAGTTGTCTCATTCTGTAACACCCCTGCTTTTCCTCATATGGCTTATAGTCACCCCACGACAGGATGGATTCTCCTGGTAGACACTGTGGGTGGCCATCCCAACTGCCAGTGTTCTTCCTTTCTTGTGAGCACAACGATTTTGTTCAAGCAACCAGGTGCCTTGCCTCAGGGTAGGAATCGTGATCTACTCAAGCCGCATGTTATGGTTCCTTTTACTTTTACCTCAGTTGGCCTAAGGGAAGGCATGTGAATGAGTTTGGCCAATGAGACCTGAGGGAAAGCAGCACAGTGAAAGGAGAGAGGAGCATGAGGTAAACCTCTTTTTAGTACCTGCCTTCTTCCTTCCTGTCTTAGGCACTGTTGTGTAATGATGTGATGCTTGGAGCTGCAGCTGATATTTTGTGGCCATGAAGATAAGTACAAGGACAAAAGAGAACATGTTTAAGATGGTAGAACATAAAAATAAGAAACAGTTCAGATTCTTAAAGATATCGCTAAGCTGCCAAATCAGCTCTGAGACTACTTGTCTCCAGACTTTCTTTTTAGTATACCACAACTATCCTTATGCTTAATCACTCTAAGCCTCGTTTTCCACTTTGGTGAACTAGAGGTGATAAAAGTCTCTCCTTGTGAAGTTCAGTGGGTTCATGCATGTTGAGTGCTCAGCACAGAGCACTCTGGGGCTGGGATTTAGCTCAGTGGGTAGAGCGCTGCGCTGCAGTCTCTGAGGCCCTGTGTTCAATTCCCAGCCCCGCAAAAATGGGAGAAGGACCTGGCAATCGACTCCCAAGGCAATCTCGAAGCACTCAGCCATTGAAAACCCTATGAGGGTCGCTATGAGTCGGGATACTGACTCGACGGCACCTAACAACAACAACAACATCCTTATGCTTTGAGCTATGTGTTGATCTGCTTTTTTGCTCCTTAATTGGTATACTCTTTTTCTGTTTGTCGAGCCTGGAAAATGACTGCTATTCAAATTCTGCCTGGTTATAAAGACATTCCATTCCTATTTTCTTCCTGTACTTTTGAGTAATCAAGTGTCTTTAAATAAATTCCACCCTCACCATTATAGTGAAACTGTTCTTGAAAAGGTCACAAATGGCCTCTTGATTGACATGTCCAATAGCTTAATCGAATTTTGCATCCTGCTTACCCTCTGGACAAATTGACCATGTTTATTCTCCTCCCCTCCCCGAACTGCAATGCTTGGGATTAAACTCAGGATCTCATGCAAGTTAGGCAAGCCCTCTACCACTGAGCTAATATCACCAGTGGTTTTTTTTGTTTTTTTTTTTTTTGGTTGGTTGGTTTGTTTGTTTTAACCTTTTTTTTCTTTGTGACAGTCTCATTCCGAAGCCCAGGTTGGCATTGAACTCTTAATCATCCTGCCTCAGCCTCCCGAGTGCTGGGAATTTATAGATGACTACCACCATGCCCAGCCCCCATGTTCTTATTCTTAAAGTGGACTCCTTTTTTAAAGGCAGTACTGCCCTTCCTCTCTATGTTCCATTCTTTTTGTGCCCCCTAAGTAGGCATAGACCCCAACATTCTGCTTTTTTCCTTTCGGTCTCTTGCTAGATGCTTTCCCTACTCGATGCCTTAGGGTCTAAGACTTTGGTGTCCTCCTGTGGGCATTAGTGACCTCCCATGCCTATTTCCAGCACGAGATCTGCATTTCTGTGAACAGGAAATGGCCACTTGGATGTCCCCTGAGAACCATCAACACTCCATTTCCTAAACTGAACCAAGTCCCCATAAAAATGGCTTGTCTATCCCACTCTTTACCACTCCTAGTAGCCCCCAGGCAGAAACCTCAGTCATCCCAAGCAACTCCCTCTCTCTCAACATTTGCTTAACCATCAAGTGCAAAAATGCCTCTCTTGTTAGGAGTCTGTTGCAGCTTCCCGGGGTTCACTACCATGGCCTCTGGTGATGCTTTCTCAATTGAAAAGCTTTTGCCTGTCTCCCATCTCACCCCTCTGCAATCATGTGCATGGCTGTTAGAGTGGATTTGCTAAAATCAAATGGAATCATATCATTGGCTTTTAAAATGTCCACAAAGGTAGATGTATCTGTGAGGGAATGGGTGTAGAAATGGCATTAGCCATCATGCCTCCAAATAAAAAGCACCCAGCATATGATGGCACAGAAGCCCCTCTCATCTCTTGTATTTTATCTCCCACCACCCATTCCCCATCTATCCTGCCTTCTGGCTCATGATTAGATGCTGTTTGTCACATCCCAGCATTCTGACTCCTAGCATTCTCCAAGTCTCAAATCAAATCGTACTTCCCAGAAACATTCCCAGACTCCAGACTAGACCTAAGTTTCTTAACCTGGGCAATTGACCTTTAAGGTTGGGTAATTCTTTGTGTTGGGGGTCAACCTGTGCCTTGTAAATGTTTAGCAGCATTGCTGGCCTCTCTCTCCTAGAGGCCAGTAGCACCTGGCTCCCCTAATCATGACCAAAGATGTCTCCCTTGCTAAATATCCAGTAGGGAGAAGAACTGACCTGGGTGAGGACCCCTGATGTAGATCAAGTCTTCTTTTCATCACTCCATAGCTTCCTGGTCTTTCTTGATCAAAACACTTGTGGCCCATTTTAGTAGTGACTGGTCTGTTGTCTCTTCTGCCAGGATAGCCTGCTATGTTCAGGAGGACGTCTCCCAGGGCCTGGCACACAGTCCAGCTGTGCACACCGTCCAGCTTCACAAGACTGGCCTCCATGCTGGCATTGACCTTGTCTGTCCTCTTGCCGAACTCACTGTACCCAGCACAGTGCCCGCATGTTAACAGGTGCTCAGTATGTGTGGGCTGTTGTTGTTAGGTGCTGTCAAGTTGGGTCCGACTCATAGTGGCCTCACAGGGTTTTCAATGGCTGATTGTTTCAGGATTTCCTCAGGAGTGGATTTCCACGTCCTTCTCCCATTTTTGCAGTGCTGGGAATCAAACTTGGGACCTCAGAGACTGCAGAGGGGCACTCTACCAACTGAGGTAAATCCCAGCCCCCAACCACTACACAAATGGTTAGGTAAATTATGATACATCAACTCAATGGGCTATAATATAACTCATAAGACATTTAATACAATGTGTAGTGGGAAAAGCCTGCAGCTGTACCACTGTGGCATCCGGTCCTGTCAGATCTTGGAAGCTAAGCAGGGTCAGCCCTGGTTAGTACTTGGATGGAAGACCATTTGGAAACACCAGCTATAGGCTTGGGAGAAGGACCCGGCAACCCACTCCCCCCAAAAAATCAGCCATTGAAAACCCTATGAATAGCAGAGAAGCAGTAACAACACTGTTTTTCCTGTTGTACTACAGTTGGTAGAGCACAGCTCTGCAGTCTCTCATGTCCCAAGTTTGATTCCCAGCACCGCAAAAATGGGAGAAGGACATGGCAATCCACTCTTGAGGCAATCCTGAAACAATCAGCTATTGACAACCCTATGAGGGTCGCTATAAGTTGGACATGACTTGATGGCACACAACGACAACACTTAGGGGTTGGGTGAAAGCTCATTGCTCCCTTTCAAGTGCTGCTTTCTCTGTGAAACTTTTATTAAGCATCCAAGGAAGATTTTCAGTCACCTCTTGTCTTTACCCCATGATATTGCATATGACCCCATCTTCCAGCACTCAGCGTGTTATATATCAGTGCTAATCAAGACAATATGTTAATAAATGTTTGTGAGATAAAACCATGTTCAATCTTGAGAGCTCTTTCTGGAATCAGAAAAGCCAGGTCCACCCCTGTGCCCAGGAATCTCTTCGTCTAATTTACTTTCATATTACCACACCCCTCTCCTTCTCTGGCTGTTTTCAGCCACATCTATTACTGCCCCTCAACCCCGAGACAAGTTGGCACTCAGAACTGGTGAGAGCCAAGAACCTCCTTCCATCTTATTGCTTCATTATGCCCTGCTTTCCCCTGATAGTGCTCCCAACCTGGACACAGAAACCTGGGAGGTGTTAAGGATAAGGTGCCCTTCATCAGCCTCTCCAGGTGATGGCAAATAGAAACTCTGCAGTGTGCCTACCACCTGATGAGCTGAAATACCAGAGCCTACCATGGACTCCTTGGGCTGGGATTTAGCTCAGTGGGTAGAGCGCTGCACTGCGGTCTCTGAGGCCCCAAGTTCAATTCCCAGCACTGCAAAAATGGGAGAAGGACCTGGCAGTCCACTCCCAAGGCAATCCCGAAGCACTCAGCCATTGAAAACCCTATGAGGGTCGCTATGAGTCAGATACCGACTCGACGGCACCTAACAACAACAACAACCATGGACTCCATGGTAGCAGGAGGCTGAGATAGCATTTGAGGCCACAAACATGAGAAAAAGGAAATCCGCCTGCTTGGGAGAAGAGTCCAGTGTTAAAGAAGACTTAATGGTTAATACTTACGTTTGACATCCAACCCTCTGCAAAAATAATAGCATAGGGACCTAATGTTTGGTTTGAGGTCAGCTCCATTTAAATAGCCAGACCAGGTGCAGGCACACATGCTGGACCTTTGAACTCTGTGTGTTGCAATCCAGATGTTCAGCAAAGGTGATGAACTCGGGTCACTGATGGTGAGAGAGTGTGCACTGTTCTCTTCCAGCATCTTCCATGGGGAGCCCTGGACAGTAGTCCTGGCCCTATGCCCACTTTCCTCGCCAGAGTCAGGAAACAGTAGCAGCTGCAGTTGTTGCTAGGGATGAGAGATCATCCACTAGGGAGTTGAGACAGTTGGGGGGGGGAGGTGGGTGGCAGGAAGGAGGTCATGAAATTGACCGTGCTTAGCCGTTGCCCACGTTTGGATTACCCTGAGACATTCTGCAAGGGGAAAAATATTAGGCTTTTAATGACAGCCCTGACAAACATGATCCGTATGGCCAAATCAATCTCAAAAGCAACTGCTATCATTTATTAGAAGAGGATTTGCCAGATTGCACGTTTCTTCCAGAGTCCTTCTCGTCCCACACTTTGCCTCCAATGTGCACACAGAGTGAGGGGTTCGAACTTTATGAGTGTTATGCCAAGAACATATGTTGTTTGGGTTTTATGTTATTTGTTTGTTTTTTATTTTTGCAAAATATGTTATATAAAAGAGAACCATATAGCAATAAAATGCTAGTGTAAACAGAAACTCTCGGCAAGGATGTAACATTTTTAAGGGAAGGAAATAACTACCTTTGTTTTATCCATTGTAAAAAGAACGGTGAAAAGGGGGCCATTTCATTCATACATTCTGGAGTCCTACTCTTTACTGCTCTCCAAGTGAGTATTTGTGAGGCATGCCTTATTGGGAGTTCTCAGAACAAAGCTACTTGCTAGCATAGGGAAAAGACCTTGGACTTGGGTCTTGACTGCTGACCCTTTCTTCCTGGCTCCCCGCTCCAGCACTTCACTCCAAGTGCTCTCGTCAAGGGGCCCAGTGACCTTCTAATCGCTAAATCCAAAGGGCATTTGTCAGTCCTCTCCTGCCGTGACCTCTCTTCAGGGATAACATAATTGCTAGCTCTTTCCTTCTTGCAATTCTGTCACCCCACCAGGCCAATGATACCACCTCATCCTGGTCACCTTCAGCTTTCCATCACTCCTTCTAGACCCTCTGTGCAGCGCTCTTTTTCTTGCCCACTTATGGAATGGCTGCTGTGGACAAGGTTGTTGCAGGGTCTTCCTATGTATTTTCTTTCTTTTTTACTTTTTCTTTCTTTCTTTTTCTTTTCTTTTCTTTCTTTTTTTGTGTGGTATTTGGGGATCGAACCTCATACATACTTGGCAAGTGCTTTACCATTGGGCTGCACCCCCCGGCTCATTACTTATTTTTTATTTTGAGACAGGTTCTCACTAAGTTATGCAGGCTGCCTCTGGCCTCAAAATTGCAATCCTCCTGCTTCTGCCTCCTGAGTCACTGGGATTACAGGCATGTACCACTGCACCTAGCTTCCTATGCATTTTCTTATTCACTTTTCTTGGCCACCTGGAAGGGCCAGTTCACTGTTTCCATTCTATAGAAAGGGAAATCAAGACCGTGAATGATTGAGGGATTCTCACCCACATTCACAGAGCAAGTAAGTAGCAGGACTAGAATCTCAGTCCCGGTCTGTTTGAAGGTAGCGTCAAGTTCTCAGCTATTAAACTATGCTTTCTCAGGTAGCCTCTCCCTTAAATAGAAATGTTCTCTAGAGTGCTGTGTTTAGCTCATTTTTCCTCTTTCTGCTCATGTCCCTTCAAGGGGCTTAGCCACAGACTTTGCTCTCTGTTACCTCATATGTGGAATCTCCAACCCAAATCTGTCCTCTCATCCTGTTTCCACCTATTTTCAAGACATCCCCATTTGTACCTGCCTTGGTCACCTTGTTGAGTTGGGACACTGAACTCTTCACTGTCACTACATTCCTGATGACTGGCCAATCCAGGGATTGTTTAAGGACTAAGCATGTTACCCAGTTCTGCTAGTAAGACAAGGAAGGAGAGATTTCTGAGAGTGTCTGCTGAAAGTTTTTCCCCCTTTTAAAGACACATGAAACATTATCACTTTTTCCCTTAGAGTGATAATGTGCCTTGTAATGCTGTAGTAGTGACAACTATCTGCCCACTATGAGGAGAACCAGCCTCAGGTTGACACCCACAAGAAAATGGAACTTGGTTGTCGGTTGTTTGATGCAGGGAATGGGACCCAGGGCCCTGTGCATCACAGACAAGCGCTCTGCCTCTGAGCAACACACCCAGCCCTTGGTTTGTTTGAGACAAAATTTTGCTGGGTAGCCCAGGCTGGTCTGAAGCTTGCAGTCCTCCTGCCTTAGCCTCCCAAGTGCTGGGATTACAGGCGTGCGGCACTGTGCAATGACCAAGTCCTGACTGTCAAACATGTTAAATAATACACATCTCCACTGTTTGTATAGGTTTGCTGTTATGTTGTTGTTGTCACTTGCATCCTCAGTGACAGATCAATTGAGTCAGGTGTGGTGGCTCATGACTGTAGTCCCAGCACTCTGGAGGCTAGGGAAGGAGGGCGCATGCGTGGGGCCAGCCTGGTCTACATAACAAGTTCCAGGATGGCCTGGGCTACACAGCAAGACCTTGTCTCAGAAAACTAAAAAGCAAACAAGCAAAGCACTCTGCTGTCAAGCTGCACTCCAAGCCCCCTCATCAAACTCATCACATCCACCACCCAACTCTTTCTCCCTCCAAAGAGCCTCCCCACCTCCGACTCTTAGTTAACACCACCATGAGCCCCTCAGTCACCTGAATCTGGAACCTCAGTCACCTGACCTTATCCTGTCGCTCTCTGCCTCACCCCTAGGATCCAATCTTGAATTAAGTCTAGGAGATTTGACTGTTGAACGACATCTCTCATTCTTTCTTTCCATAAACTCTTTCCTTTCCAGTCCTTTTCCTCTTTTTTTTTTTTATTTATTTATTTATTTATTTTTTTATTGGTCTTCTGTCTCCTTTCTCTCCCGGACTCCCAAACCACTCCCATCTATGTTGCTCCCCAAAAGATTTTTTAAATCAATATGATCAATATAAATCCTGCAACTTTCTTGAGTATTATCTGTGAATAATTTACCCTTATCTTGGAGATGGAGTCCAACCCTTCTGCATGGTTTGGAAGATGCTTCAAGGCCAGGCTGACCACCCAGCTCTTTCGCCTCTGCCACTCCACACACACTCCAAGTTCCAGCACACAATGGCCTTGAAGGCACCTGGGTCCCTACTTCCCTGTGTCACTGCACTGCATGTGCTTTTTGTCTGGCCTCTTTCCCCTCCCTGATTTGCCCCCTGGATGGTTCTGGCTGGCCCCCATGTTCCCGTGGACCTTGGTTTGCTTCTTTTCTGACATAGCCAGTATGAATTTCAGATGTGCCAGGAATACCTTTCCTTATTGTCACCTCTTTCCTGTTGATTTTGATTTTGAACGCCGATCCGATTTGGTCTTAGTGTTGAGCTGGGTGGTATCTACCTGGTCTCAGGGCATCTGTTGGTCACAAATTACAGCCCCTCTGAGTCCAAGAGCTGTCTTGGCAGTGCCTGCCCCCCTCAGGCTGGAACCCCTGGAATCTCAGTGAGGCAGCCTTTGGCTCTGTCTGCATAGCTACCCAAGCCACCTTTCCTGCACTGGGGACTTCCACCTTCCTGGGGCCCTCTTTGGGGCAGGCTTCCCCTGCGCTCTGCTTCATGAACGCCTTGCCTTTTCCCCTTCCCTGAGCACCTGGGAGTTGTTTTTTGTCTGGAGAAAGCCCTCACTCCTCTTCCTCTTTCACATTCGTCTGTCCCTTAGCTCCTTTGGCTCCCCCCATGGGAATGCTGAATGTTTAGAATTACAGAACATGAGAAGCAGAGACTGACAGGTCCCCTCTTCTACACTGTCACAGTTCTTCCTACAGACAGAGAACAGAGGCCCAACAATCTTCTGAGGAACGGGGGAAATACTAGGAGACAAAAGAACACAGAGCAGCAATGGCCGCTCCCTGGCCACCTCCTGCCCTCATGGCTGCTCATGTGCCTGGTTCCCCCAGAATGTGAGGTCCAACCTCCCAAGCCTACAGGGTCCCCACCATATCTTTTTTCATGGTATGTCAGGGCCTGGCACCTCGCATATCGTGTTGCTGTTGTTGGGTGCCATGGAGTCGGATGTGACTCATAGTGACCCTATGTACAACAGAAGGACACACACCCAACACTGTGCCATGCACACAATCTTTTTATGTTTGAGCCACTGTTGCAGCCACTGTGTTTCTTCTCATTTTGATTCGTGCCTCATCAGCAAAAGGAGGTCCTGGGGACTTTACTCCATTTCATCATTAAGGTCAACTCCACTTTGAGGAGGCAACTCTTCCCCAGTTGTTCCTTAAATGCCTTCCAGCCCTGGGGACTCATTTTCTACACTATATTTGACAGTGTTCCTCTGCTACTCATAGACTTTTCAATGGTTAATTGCTTCAGGAGTGGTTTGCCGGGGCCCTCTCCCTAGTCTGGCTTAGTCTGGAAGCCCAGCTGAAACCTATCCACCGTGGGTGGTCCTGCGGGTATCTGAAATGCTGGTGGCATAGCTTTCACCATCACAGCAACATGCAAGCCCCCATAGCTCCACAAGCTGACAGACACATGGGGGTTGTGCACAGTAGGGACCTCAAACATATCTGGCAAAACTAAAATTAGAAGTTAGACAAAAGTGGACTTTGGAGTCAGGAAACCTGAATGACTCCTGCCATCTGCCTTCTAGCTATGTGACCTTGTGCAAGAAACTTATCTCTCTGTGTCCTGGCAGTGACGGTGCACAGAGAGGGTCTGAAGAGGAGATTAGGGACAGGGTGCTCTTCAAAGCTCTGTACTTAGAATCTTCTCTTCTGAGCCTTCCCAGTTCAAGTTTACCATCTCCTCTCCTGTGGTCCAGACTCCTATGTCAGATGCCTCTCCCTCCTACAAACCCCTTGTGTGGATTAATAGATTATTTCTGCTCATATTCCTCCAGGGGAGTCCCTCTCCTTCTTCCAGCTAGCAGCTTTCAGGATTCTTGAGACCCAGGGCTTTGGTGTGTGGTGACTGTACAGAGAACTTGAAATTCTGGTTCCACCACCGAGGGCTGCAGGGATGTGAGATACGTGTTTGGTTTCCTCATCTGGGCTATGATGGGAATGATGATAACTCATTTACTAGATCCTTCAGAGCATTGGCTCCAGGTCTCCAGGCTGGCAGGATTCAAATCCCACCCCAGTCACTCTCCAAGTGTGTGACTCAGGCCAAGTCTCTTAACTTTGTTGTTGTTTTGCCTTACTGTCCTTATTTATAAGAAGGGCACTGCAGTAGAATGTACCCTGCAGGGATTTTGTTGGTATCCATTGAGTTAAAATACCTAAAGTAGGATTACACCCCTGTAATCCCAGCACTCAGGAGGCTGAGGCAGGAGGATCATAAGTTCCAGGCCAGCCTGGGCTATACTCAAAGAAAAGATAAATAGATAGACAGACAGATAAAATACCTGAAGTGCTTAGTACCTGTGTAACCTGCATCGTGCACTCTGTGTGGGTTATTATTATCTGAGGACAGCCTCTCTTTCACTATCCACAAATTCATAATGTGTACATTGGTTGGCTAGGCCTGCCATAACAAAATACCACAGGCTGGGCAGCTTGGATGACAGGAATGTATTTCCTTATAATTCTGGAGGTTGAAAGTCAGAAACCGAGGTTTCAGTGGGTTTGGTCTCTCTCCTTGGCTTGCAGATGGCTGTCTTCCTGCAATGTTCTCACATTGTCATTCCTCTCTCAGTGCACGTTTGAGATCTCTATATGTGTCCAAATTTCTTCTCCTTTTTTTTCCTTCTTCTTCTCCTTGTCCTCTTCCACTTCCCCTTCCTTTTCCTCCTTCTCTACCCTCTCCCCTTCTCTTCCCCTTCCCTTTCACTTTCGCCACCCTCTTCTTCCTCCTCCTCCTCCTCCTTTTTGTGCTGAGGATCAAACCCAGGGCCAAATTTCTTCCCTAGGAGGATTGGGCCTATTCTTTGTTGTTCTTGTTAGATGCCATCGAGTCAGTCCGACTCTTGGCAACCCTGTGTACAACAAAATGAAACACCCTCTGACACTGTGCCATGCCTGGCTCTAGGTCAGTGTTTCTCTGTTAATCAGAGGGTTTTTGATGGCTGATTTCTTCAAGATTGTTTTGGGAGTGGGCTGCCAGGTCCTTCCTCCATGTTTGTGGTGCTGAAGATCAAACCCAGGGCCTTAGAGTGAGCAGAGCAAACACTCTACCAACTGATCTAAACCCCAGCCACTCTAGTGGCCTCATTTTAACTAATTCCCCTCTTTAAAGATCCTATCTTCAAATACAGTCACATTCTGAAGTCACAGGGGTGAGTGCTTCAACACATGGATTTTGAGAGGTCAAAATTTTGCCCATAACATGTAAATAGATTTGATATTAGATGTTCCTATCAGTAAGCCTCTATCTTATTCTTTTCAATGACTGTCAGGATGTTTAGTTTCTCGGGATTGTACTTGTGATACAGTAGAGAGAACTGGCAATCAGAAAAGCAGATTTTTAGTTTGCTGTGGTAGCTCACGCTTGCAATCCCAGCATTCAGGAGGCTGAGGCAGGAGGATCATGAGTTTGAGGCCAGCCTGGGCCACAAAGCCAGATAATAAAGAAACAAACAAACAAAAAGCCAAACAAAGTTGGGGAGGGTCTGGACTGTTGCTTAGTGGTAGAGCATTTGCCTAACATCAAAAGTGAGGCCCTGGGTTTGGTCCCCAGCACCACCGAAAAACAAGAAAAAAGCAGGTTTTTGAAATGAGGCAGGAATTATCTCACCTAAGTCACATACTCTGTCAGAACCGGGTGTCTTCACACTGAGGAGGGGGACAATGATAATTCACACAAGAGGGAGGCGTAGGGATTAGGCCAAAAATGTGTGTGCAAATGCTCTGTAATCTCCGCGCTCCTAGGTTTTCCCCTCCAAACTAAAATGATAGAACTAAATGGATGTTGTTAACTCTTCCTTCTATCCTTAAAATGCTATGACTCTGATCCCAAGGGTAGAAATTCAAGTATGAAGAACAAGATGCTGGGGAAGCAATTTCTCAGCCCAAGGCTTTAATAAATATGGTAAAATAACATGAGGAAATCATACCATTCGTGGGGAATGAATGAGGCGCTGCAGTGCGGTTCTGGGTTGGGTCTTGTGAACAGGCTCCTGATCTGCACGTCTCAGGCCCAGCCCAGAGCAGTGTTGAAGTGCACCATTCATTCCTTAGGTTCTGGCACATGAGGCTGGTCTGCATGGGTAGAAACTGGCAAGAAGATGGGCCCACAAATTAGGTTTGCCAGAAAATTTTTGTTTTTTTAAGAGGACCCTAGGATCCTCTGTCAGAAAGGAGTCCCGACTGCTGGGCGTGGTGGCACACGCCTATAATCTCAGTGGTTTAGGAAACGAAGGCAGGAGGATCGCAAGTTCGAGACCAGAGGCAGTCTGCGTAATTTAGTGAGACCCTGTCTCAAAAAAAAAAAAAAGGGCTGGGGGTGCAGCTCAGTGGTCCAGCACTTGCAGAGGATGCCAGCATGAGGCCCTGGGTCCTACCCCCAGTACCGCAAAAAAAAAAAAAAAAAAAAAAGAAAGGAGTCCATGAACTTCTACCTCTGCCTGCCTTCCTCAGGGACCCATCAGAGCCAGCTGGTTCTTTGCAGATGCTATGGCAGCAGCACAGTGAAGGAGGCCCTAAAGGGTGGAGCCAGGGGTCAGAGGTGGAGCTGGAATTCCAACTCTGGCCCTGACTTTGGGCAAATCACTTTACCAACTCAGTTTACTCATCTATCAAATTGGGTAATGATAATTCTTAACCCACTGGGTCATTGGAGTTTTAAGAAGGTAACAGATGTAAAAGTATTTCCCTCTTGCCCCAAATTATTATTGAGCTCCTACGATGTATTGTGACATTTCCTACACTGGGTTAGGCACTAGAGATACAGGATTGAACAAAGGAGAGTCATTGGCCCCATAGAAATTAAATTCTGTTCAGTCCCCAGCATGGAAGGAAGATAGGGAGAGAGAAAAACAAAGAAAAACAGAAAGAAGAAAGAAAGAAAGAAAGAAAGAAAGAAAGAAAGAAAGAAAGAGGGTGTTCTAGGAAGTATCAGGTGAAAAACAATCCATTACCTAATGCTGGGTCATGATAAACATATAAAGAAAAATAAAGCAGGGTGAAGGATGATAGTGTCTAGGGTTCATGCTGTGTCAGATATTTTAGGGATTATCTCCCCTAAAAGGAGACATGGCCCAGGCACCAGGACTGTGGGGGACATGGAGCCATGGAGATATCCAAGTGGGAGCAGGTAGGAAGGTCCCAGGGATGGGTCACGTTGGAAGAAGATGGGAAGGGGCCTGTGTGCTGAAAGCTGAATTGGGGCCTGAAGAAACTGGAAGTGAGTGAAGTTAGTGGGTCTTGAAGGCCAAGGTCAAGATTCTGGATTTTAAGTTGAGCATGGTAGCAAATGCCTGTAATCCCAGCAGTCTGGAGACTGAGGCAGGAGAATCATGAGGTTGAGGCCAGCCTGGGCTATGAGACTATGAGATTGTCGGAAAAAAACAATTCCTGGGTTTCAGTTTAACTGTCATGAGAAGTTGTTGGAGCATTTTGAGCAGGGGAGTGACTTTGCCTCTGACTATTGTTTCAAAAGTGAGCTTAAAGAATCATGGTGATCTTAAATCTAATGGTCAAATATTTCCTGCTCTCCACCTCAGAGATACACATGGCTTATGCTTCTTGTTATTGCCTGTGGCCATGATACTCTGACCATTTAGATGTGCGTACAAGTCACCTGTGTCCCTTCCAGTTCAGGTGTTTGCTGTTGTGAGCCCTCCAGAGCTCCTTTATAGCAACCAACAATGTTCAATGTGGAAGCATCTCAGTCAGCCTGTCTTAGTGTGTTTGTGACACCATAACAAAATGCCTGAGACTGAATGGCTTATAAAGAACAGAAATTTATTTCCCATGGTTCTAGGAGGTGGGAAGTCCAAGATCAAGGTACCTCATCTGGTGAGGCCTACTCTCTGCCTCTTGCAGAGGGGAGGAATGTTGTATCCTCACCTGGCATTAGGTAGAAGGACAGAAGGGAATGACCCCCTCTGTCTGGGCCTTTTGTAATGGCATTAACCCATTCAGGATGGCTCACCCTCATGTTCTATGCACTTTCTAAAGGTCCTAACTCCCAACACTGTTGCATTGGGGATTCAGTTCCCAACATGTGAATGTTGGGGGGCATAATCAGACCATACCAGGTGGGTTCCAGAGTAAGGGGTGATGGTGTGGCACTGCAGCTGACATGGCCTATATTTTCTAAGAGAAATCGCCAAAAATTGGGAGATGTTACCACAGAATAACCAAGCATATCCTGACAGGTGCAAACAGCAAGAGGAGAAGTCAGGAGTTCAGCTCGGATGCTGGAGGGTGATCCTAGCTTGGATTAGAGTGACAGCAACGGACACAATGAGAAGTGGTGAGATTCGGGATATGCACTGAAGGTCAAGTGCAAAGGATGACTGATGTAGGGTACAAAAGAAAGAGAAATGGAGGATCACTCCTAGCATTCAGGTCAGAACACTATTCTAGAAAACACAGAATTACAAACAGTGCCAGGCACAGACCAAAACTACAAAACCCTGCTGGGCACCATGATACACACCTGTAATCCCAACAACTCTGGAGGTGCCTTGAGACCAGAGGCAGCCTGTGTAACTTAGTGAAACCATGACTCAAAACAAAAAATAAAAAATAGGGCGGGAAGCCAGGCGCAGTGGTGCCCTCCTGTAATCCCAGCAACTCAGGGGGGGAGGGCGTGAGAAGATCACAAGTTCAAGGCCAGAGGCAGCCTGCATAACATAGCAAGGTCCTATTTCAAGATAAAGCATACAAAATAAGGGCTGGGGGTGCAGCTTGGGTGATAGAACACTTGCAAAGTACATGCATGGCCCTGGGTTCAGTCCTTGAGTACCACAAAAAACAAAAACTAAAAATCCTACAAAACACTAGTTCCTGTGGTTGTTTAAGATTGGAAGTCATATGGAATGTAGAGACTTAGGAAAGTCTTCAATTCAGAATGATTAAAAATCAGTTTGATGTGCTGAGGTATAGCTTATACACAGTAAAACTCTTTGTAGCACACAAGTTTGAGTTTTCATGAATAAATTTTACCTTGTATGCACTTCTACAGTCAAAACATACTCTAGTCCCTCCTACCCCTGACAATTCTTTGTCTGTCCTTCATTTAGTTGTCAAATTCTCCTTCCACTCTAACCCTTGGCAGCCCCTGATCCATCCTCCACTTCTATAGTTTTTCCTTTTCCAGAAAGATACATAAATGGAATCACACAGTTATGTGACCGTTTGAGACTGAATTCTTTCACTTAAGAGACATTCATGTTTTATGGGTTAGCAATTTATCCCTTTTAATTGTTAAATAATATTCCATGGCATGGATGTACCACAATTTGTTCATCATTCACCAGCTCAGGGGCATTTGGGTTGTTTCCAGACATTGAATAAAGCTGCAATAAGTAAGTATAGGTTTTTGTATGAACATATGACTTCGTTTCTTTTGGTAAATCCCTCAGAGTGGGATTGCTTGCTCACGTGGCAAGTGCATATTTAACTTGATCAGAAACTGCCAAACTGTTTTTCCAGAGGAAATGTACCATATTGCACTCCCACTGGCAGTGTAGGAGGGTTGCTCCCACCCTCCTCAGCACTTGGCATTGTCTGGCTTGTTGATTTAAGCCATTCTAATGAGCACAGGTATCTCATTGTGGTTTTCATTTGTCTTTTCCCTAATGGGTAATGATGCTGAGTATCTTTTCAAGTGCTTATCAGCCATTCATGTATCTTTTGGCAAAACATCCCTTTTCCTCTTTTGCTCATGTTTTCATTAAATTGCTTGTTTTCTTATTGTACAGCGGTCTCCAACCTTTTTGGCAACAGAGATAGGTTTTGTGGAAGATAATTTTTTCCATGGATGGACTTGGGGTTGAGGTACTTCAGGATGATATAAGCAATGGAGAGTGGAATGGAAATACAGGTAAAGCTTTGCTCCCTCACCCACTGCTCACTGCCTAGGAGGCTAGCACCTGTACCAGTCCAAGACGCTAGCTGTTGATAACCTCTGCTTTTATCAGATATGCGTTTGCAAATACTTTCTCCTAGTCTTTGACTGGTATTTTCATCCCCTTATCATTGTTTTTCAAAGAGAAGTCATTTTTAATTTTGATGATATCTAAACTATCACTTTTTTCTTTTATGAACCTTTTTTTTTTTTTTTTTTTTTTTTTTTTTTTTTTTTTTTTTTTTTTTTTTTTTTTTTTTTTTTTTTTTTTTTTTGCATCATTTCTACGAAATCGTTGTCTATCCAAAGTCACAAAAATTTCTTCCCATATTTTCTTCTGGGAGTTTTTGGTTTTACTCTTAGGTCTATGGTCTACTTTAATTTTTATAAATGGTATGATTTATAACCAGAACAATTTTTACTTGCAATGCTTCTGACTGTGCAAAAGGCAAATTAACAAAAGCTCACATTTCTGATAAGCACATGCACAGGTAATATTATAACTGCTTGCAAAATCTGGTTAAAGGTCAACATAGATGCTCAGTGAAGCTCTACCCATCCCTGGCTCCCAGGTTGCTTCTTTAGAAGTTGATCTTATCTTCATCATCATGCTTTCCATACTCTCAGTGATACCAGGATGTGCCCATAGTCCTTACAGGAATCCAGCCAGGTTCTCCCCAGTTCCAAAGACACTTCAGGTGGTTAGTTGCTGCAAAAAACAATTTTCTCCCTTAAACCACCAAAAGGAACATTCTGTGCACAGTAAGGCATTAATTGTTAGCAATTAGGATTGAGATTTTAACCTTCCTAAGCCTTTGCTCTGCTTGGGTGCTTTTCCAGCCACCTTGTAATATTGCTTTCTCCTTTTTCTGGCTCTAAAAGTTTCATTAAAATCATTGAGATCTTGGTACCCTGAAAACTTCAAGGATACAAATCAGTGGGAAAAGGGTTCACAACTAACACAGCATTGTCAATTGGTGATTTGGCCACTGGGGGACATTTTCAGAAAGGCAACTTACCACATAACGTTGCCATCAGTCAATTAAAGAAGGAATATTAAAAATAGCCAACCTTCCAAGTAAAGAAAAAATTGCAAGAAGATAACCTCAGAGTAAAAAACATTTTTTCCCCAAGAATCAACCATTGGTAATTTACTTGGACATAAGAAAGTATTCATACCTTTACCCTTTATTTTCCTCACTTCACTGCAGATTGGGAAAACCTCAGCCTAGACTGACCTTAGTTTGGGACTCAGACCACCAGATGTAACAAGGGTAGGGAAAGGGTAGGCCCTGAGGTATTTGGAGAAAGGGCCTTTTCTCCACTTGTTAATATCTTGATTAGGTATTCCTAAAGTTCAAAGGTCTACAGCCATACCACCCTAGCATCAATCCTGTCTGATCTCAGAAGCTAAGCAGGGTTGGGCCTGGTTAGTAATTGGATGCGAGACCTCCTGGGAACACCAGGTGCTGTAGGCTTGAAAGAAGGACCTGGCAACCCACTCCTAAAAAACAATCAGCTATCGACAACCCTATGAATAGCAGAGAAGCACTGACATAGTGCCAGGCATGGCACAGTGTCAGGGAGTGTTTGGTTCTGTTGCACATAGGGTCTCTGTGAGTCGGACTGACTCTGACTCGGCACCTAACAAAGTCCCATCCCTAGTGAGTTTTCAGGCTTCCCACCTGAGAGTAGTAGTTGCAAATTTAAAGGCAGGAGGGAGTTGAGTTGATCACTTTTCAGGCTTTTCCTTTGGTATGTACCAGAGGCTTTTCTTTCTTGCTTGTGCAAAAGAAAGGAAGGAAGACCACCTTCCTGAGCCCTTCTGGTCTAACTCTCAGGCCATTTTATTTTATTTTAATTTATTTGAAGCACTGGGGGGCCAACTCAAGGCCTCACAGATGCTTTGCAAGCCCTCTTCCACTGAGCTGCACCCCTAACTCCTTTTTTATTCTATTTTTTTAAATCTTGAGACAGGGTCTTACTAAATTACACAGGCTGTCTCTGGCCTTGAACCTGCGATCCTCCTTCCTTAGCCTCTTGAGTCACTGGGATTACAGGTGTGTACTACTGTGCCTGGCTCTCCCAAGCCGTTTTAAAGGTCCTTCCTCTACCTCCCCTTCCTCAAGGCATCTGCTTCTCCCAGCACATCATTCATTAAGGCAGACCACAGACAGTCCCAGGTGCACAAGATTCCAAGATACTTGGTAAACCCACCAGTGGCTTCTGTGGCATTCAGGTTAAGTCCCTTGCTCCCAGCTCAGCCTATCTTGTCCTATGTTGTTTTTTTTTGTTAGGTGCCGTCGAGTCGGTATCCGACTCATAGCGACCCTCTGTACAACAGGGGAAACACTATTGTCAGTGCTTCTCTGCTGTTCATAGGGTTTTCAATGGCAGATTGATGTTTGGGAGGGGGTTGCCAGGTCCTTCTCCCAAGCCTGCAGCACCTGGTGTTCCTGGTGGTCTCCCATCCAGGTACTAACCAGGCCCGACCCTGCTTAGCTTCCAAGATCTGACGGGATCGGATTCCACAGGGCTACGGCTGCAGGCATCTTGTCCTATAGGATCTAGCAAAAGCTTGCCTCCTCTCCCTCACTCTTCTTTCTCAAAACTCCAACCACAGATGCCTGCCTTCAATTTTTCCAAAGCTGCACAGCCTGATCCCTCTTGCCTTGTCGTTCCCTAGGCGACCTTCACTTTTTCAGGGAACTCTCCCTGTCCCCCAGTTGCTTTAACACCTTAGTACCTCCTCATTTTGCATCTTGTATTTTGTCTTTGTAGCAACTGTCACCATTGCACTCACTATTTGTATAATGTCTGGTCCTTAAACTAGAATATAAAAGATTTGGAATTAAACCTATCTTGTCTATCTTCTAGGCCCTGGCATGGGCAGGACACGTAGTGGCTGCTCAAGACATTATTGTTAAGTGAAAATAATTCTCTTCAACTCATATGTACCAAGTACGGTTCCTGACACTTGATATATAATAGTAGGTGAAAAAACAAAGCAACAACAAATCTCTGCCATTATGAGACTATATTCTACCGGGACAAGGATCTGCTAAGCAAGGAAAGTGAACTGCGGCATATGTTGACAGTGGTAAGTGCCAAGGGAAAAAAAGGAAAGCAAGAAAGGAAGACTTGAGGCATTGGGTTGTGGGCTGGTGTAGGAAATTTTTAAATTGGGCCACCAGGAAAACATCACTGAAAACGTGACTTTTGAGTAAAGACCTAAACGAAATGAGACAGCTGACAGTGTGGCTATCTGGGGAAAGAGCATTCCAGGCAGAGGGAATAGCAAATACAAAGGCCCTAGGGCTTTGAAGGTAATTAACTGTTCCCAGGACAGCAAAGATGTCAGTAGGAGTAAAGGGGGAAAATGAGGATAAAGGAGTCAGAGTGTGGTCTTTTAACCTGTTCTATTTAAAGATGATTCTGCAGTCATAGCACCCTGGCATCTGATCCCTTCTGATCTCAGAAGCTAAGCAGGGTTGGCCTAGCTAATCCTTGGATGGGAGACAGCTTGGAATACCAGGTGCTGCATGCTAGGGAGAAGGACCTGGCAACCCACTCCTGAAACAATCTGCCTTTGCGACCCCTATGAATAGCAAAGAAACTTGGACATAGTGCCAGGCATGGGACAGTGTTGGGGAGTGTTTGCTCTATTGTACATAAGGTTGCTATGAGTGAGACCTGACTTGACAGCACCCAACAATGACGACAATTTGAAGACAAAGGTGCACCTGACCCATGCCATTTTTTCAGTCATATCATATGATTGTGAGAACTGGGCATTGAATAAGGGAGACAGGAGAAGTGATGCTTTTGAATTATGGTGCTGGAAACGAATATTGAATATACCACAGACTGCCAAAAGAACCAACAGAACCATCCTAGAAGTGCAACCAGAGTGCTCCTTGGAAGCAAGGCTGGCTAGACTGTGTCTTATGTATTTTGGAAATGTAGTCAGGAAGGACCAGTCCGTGGAGAAGGACATCAGGTTGGGGAGAGTAGCAGGTCAACGAAAAAAAGGAAGATCCTCTATTAGATGGATTGACGTAGTGACTGCAACAGTGGACTTAAACATAAAAGAGATCATGCAAGCCGGGTGTGGTGGCGCACACCTGTAATCCCAGCGGCTCAGGAGGCGGAGGCAGGAGGATCACAAGTTGGATACCAGAGGCAGTCTGTGTAACTTAGTGAGACCCTGTCTCAAAAACTGAAAAAATAGCCTGGGGGTGCAGCTCAGTGGTCCAGCACTTGCAAAGTATGCAGGCACAAGGCCCTGGGTTCAACCTCCAGTACCACAAAAAAAAAAAAAAAAAAAAAAAAAAAGATCATGCTTGGCACAGAGTCATGGAGTGTTTTGTTCTGTTGTACACAGGGTTGCTATGAGTCAGCCCTGACTTTACGGAACCTAACAACAACTGTATTGGTGGAATCATTGACACCAGGCATTTTTCGAGGAATGCTTCTAACCAGCATCTATGCTGAAAGCAGGGGTTTCAAATAAAATTTAAAGCAGGAGAACCATTCCTTCATATGAAGTATGAAATGGAAGTTCAAGATAAGAAACAGAGGAACAAAGTGTGCTGTCACCTTTTACTTGTCCCCTTGTCCCACACTGGTCCAAGACAACACTCTGGAGGAGGATTGGTCCACCACCTAGCTCAGGGTAGAATTCCCCCCTCTAGAGCCACAGTACCATCTCTCTAGAGGCATCTGTCCTGGAGTTCCCCCTCTTGAAGGAACCCCAGTGTTTCCTATTCAGTAGATACTTCCCTCCAACAACTGAATGAAATTGGAGCTTCTATAGCTATAATGGGGCTGGGATTTAGCTCAGTTGGTAGAGCGCTGCGCTGCAGTCTCTGAGGACCCGAGTTCAATTCCCAGCACCGCAAAAATGGGAGAAGGACCTGGCAATCCACTCCCAAGGCAATCCCGAAACAGTCAGCCATGGAAAACCCTATGAGGGTCGCTATGAGTCGGATACCGACTGGACGGCACCTAACAACAACAACAACATAGCTATAATCACTTGGTGATCTGTAGGGCCCCTAATAAGTTCCTAGAACTTAGCTCTTTATTCTAGAACCTCTCTTTTCTTAAAAACATTTTTGAAACCACTTCTTTTTTGAAAAGATAACACAAGACAAATATACAAAAAGGCATACTGGAAAAAGGTCAATGTCCTATGGATAAATAAATTACAGTATAACCATAATGGCCTGCAGCTGTAGCCCTGTGGCATCCGATCCCGTCAGATCTCAGAAGCTAAGCAGGGTCGGGCCTGGATAGTATTTGGATGGGAGACCGCCTGGGAACACCAGAAGCTGTAGGCTTGGGAGAAGGACCTGGCAACTCCCTCCTAAAAATCAATCTGCCATTGAAAACCCTATGAACAGCAGAGAAGCACTGACAATAGTGTTTCTCCTGTTGTATGCAGGGTCGCTATGAGTTGGATACCAACTCGAAGGCACCTAACACAACAACAACAACATAACCATAATGAGAGTCTACACACTTAAAGAAATAAAGATGAATGAACTTCTGACTTTAGTCAACAGTGTGGATTAAAAGCACAAATACTATGTTGAGTAAAAAGTGCCAGCCACGAGAGTAGACATGATATGACCCATGGATATGACATTCATGAACAGGTAAAACTAACCTTTGCTGATAAAAGTTGGAATAGTGGTTACTTGTGGAGTGGGGTGGGCCACAGCTCACTGGGAGGATGAAAATATTTTATGCTGTTATCTTAATTAGTGGATACAAGAGAATAATTTTATGCACAGAGCTGCAAAATGATTTGTGTATTTTACTTTTCATAAGTAGTGAATCAAGTTATTTTCCACAACCTGTGGCTCCCAGCTACCTAGTTTTCCCGCCTTGCGGTCACTCTTCTCTTGGGATGTTTTCTTCCTCTGGTGCTGGTGCTTGAACCCAGGGCTTCCTGCATGCTAGGAAAGTGCTCTATCACTGAGCTATATTATATAGTCGGCCCTCCAGTGGGATTTCCTAATGCTGCCTCCTTTCAGTACCTTCACACCAGGGGCAGAGTCCTGGGAGTATGCCAGGCAGACCCCAGAGGGCAAGGATGCTGGCAAAGGGCCATGGCTTATGAAAGCATTCCTTGGCTATCTCTGGCCCCTCTGCTCCTAGGGCTCCTCCCTCTCTCTCTTCCTTCTTCCCTGCCTCCCTCTTAAGGAGGCATCTGTGGCAGAGGCCTGGGAGGTTGCTGACCCTTGCTAAACAACGTTGCTGGCCCCTCCGGGGTGTGTCTGCCTGGAGAGGACATCATGTGCTGATCAAGCTTATCTTGTCACATTGCCTCCCTCCTTTATTCTCTCTCTTCTGATCCCGGGACTGATCCTAGGACTTCCTGCCCACCCACCCCCCTTCCCAGCCTCAGCTTCTCTGTTTGCAAATCTCTGTGTGCTTTCCTCCCAGGGGCAGTCCTGATAACAACCTACTTTGCCTTTGCCTGTTAACTGGACCTAGGCCGGGTCTTATCTTCCCTCCAGCCCGCCATTCCCACCCCCCACCTTCTAGCATCATCCTCTGGTTCTGCTGACCTGGGGCTTCAGTCCAGCTACTCCCGTACCTTTTATCTTGAGTCCTTCAGCTACTATGCCTTCCAAGTGCCTGAGGGCAGAGGGTCCTGCGTCATGTTCAAGTCAATTTGGCTAGTGCCTTCGTTCTTACAGCAGGACGGAAAGTGAGAGGTACTACTTGTTCCCCACCTTCAAATATATTCTAAGGCAGGGGAAATGGTGCACTAGTCAGGCCAAAGCACTGCTTAAGTGCCAGGTACTGATCTGAGTGCTTTCCATCTATTGTGTCTCCGAATTTTCAAAACAACCGTAGGAGGAGGGTTATTAGCCTCATTTTGCAGAGGAAGGAGCCGCGATGCAAGGTTAGAATGCTGGCATGTGGTCGCCAGGATTTGAATAGCAACTTCTCTAGGGAAACGCCCTATTTAGGCTCTAGGGGAGTCCAAGCAGGAGTCAGCCACACAGAAGCTCACGGTCTGGCCTCGGGGGCATTTAGTTACGCCACACCCTTTCTGCAGAGTTCCCTCCCGCGTTGGGGGCCTGGGAGGGGGCTTTGGACTAGCGTCTCTCAGGAAAGCAAGGTCTTTAGGAGGGGCAGATACAAAGCTCCGCGTGGCAGAGGAACATAAGTGCGCGGCGGAATGCGGGCCAAAGGGGGCCCTGCCGGGTCTGGGGGAACTGCAAGCCTCGAGGCGTTCGGAGAAGCGCAGCTGTTGCAAGCCCCCGCGGCGCGCGCGCAAACTGCGTGGAACTACTTCTCCTGAGCGGCGTCAGGGCTAAGGTCTCAGTGGCACCCCCACAGGGCGGCCCTAGGGAGCTCAAGCCCGACGCCAGCTCCAGGGCGCGGCCACGTGCGACCTGCCTGGCTTGCACGCTTCGCCGCGCTGGGCCGCGGGGCCACCGGCAGGCACGCGCGCCCCCAGCGCGCACACACTCCCGGGCACGCACACCGACGGCCCGGCCCACGTCCGCCACGCCACGCCCTCCCCCGCGCCCCGCCTCCGCCCTCGCGGCGCCGGCCGTCGCCCTCCCATTGGCCACACGGCGCGTGACGCGCGGCGCCCGGCCCCGCCCCTCGTCAGTCACTCGGCGGAGGCGGCGCTGGCGGGGACTAGTCTCGTCCGGAGACTGGCAGCAGCGGCGGCGGCGGCGTCGGCAGCGGTGGCGGCCGGAGCTCGAGCCCCAGCAGCTGAGGGAGGGCGGGCGGGCGGGCGCGGGGGAGGGAGGGGGGCCGGTCCGCGACGACTCCCGGACGGCGTTTCTCTTCAGAGCGGCGCCGGTTTCGGCTTTGGAGGGGCTGGGATACAGCCCATCCATGACCATGGGCGACAAGAAGAGCCCGACCAGGTACCTGCTCCGAGCCGTGGGGGCGGAAGGGGAGGGAGGCTGGGGGGCGGGCGAGGGCCGGAGCCGACTAGGCCCCGGAGCCACCCGGGGCGGGGGGAGGCGCTGCTAAGATGGAGATCCGGGGGCGGGGGGAGGCGGCGGCGGCGGGCGGTGGCGGCGGCGGCGGCGGCGGGAGGCGGTGTCGCTCCGGCTCGGGGCCGGCGGCCGTGCGCGCCGCAGCCATGGCGGCTCCTCCTCAGCCTCCCTCCGCCGCCGCCGCCGCCGCCGCCGCCACTCCTCCCAGACAAAGGGAGATTTAACCAGGTGGGGAGGGAGGGAGGGCGCGAGCATGGGAGGGGAGAGGGAAGGAGCTGGCCCACTCCCCGCCGCCGGCCTCGGGCCGCCCCTGCGCGCCCCCTCCAGATCCGGCCCGCGGCTCCCTCCGGCCCCCCCAGCCCCACGCTCAAGTCCACAAGTCCGCTCGCTTCCTGCGCCCGTCGCGGCCCTTCCCCGGGCGCCGCCGCCGCCGCCGTCGCCTGGTGCTCGCGGCAATCCGTCCGTGGCCCGGGCTTGCAGGGTGCCGGTGGGGGCGCCCGGCTCCCTTCCTCGCTGCCTCTCCCAGTCCCTGAGAAGGGTGGGTGGGTGGTCGCCCGAGCGAAGTTTCCAGCGCTGGATTCCTGCGAAATTACGACGGCTCACCAGCGCCTGTGTTTTGCTGTCTTTCCCCCTTTTTCCTGCTCCCTACCTCTTGCCTCCCTTTTCCCTCTTCCCCACTCCTCTGAAGGCCAAAAAGACAAGCGAAACCTGCCGCAGACGAAGGCTTTTGGGATTGTAGCGTCTGCACCTTCAGGAACAGCGCTGAAGCCTTTAAATGCAGCATCTGCGATGTGAGGAAAGGCACCTCCACCAGGTACTTGAGATCTCTGTTACCTTTTGTTGAAGGATTTTTTTTTTTATAAGGTGGGGAGAGGGTAGTGAGCCATACTTTCTGCCCTCTGTCCAACTTGTTGATTACGGCTTTTCTGCATTTGGGGGTAGGTGGTGTGTTTTGGGTTGTGTGTCTTTGGGGGTGTGTGCCTTTCGAGTTCGATATAGTGCCTCCTGTTCACTAAATGATTTATGGGAGGGAATTTTCCCAGATTTTCGTCTTATTTCAAACAGACCCTGGATTTGACACTTGTATCCTTTGGCGTATTGGTATTGGCTGGGAAAGAGAGGAAGCGGTGCTGTTGCTATAGATTGTAGGATATTAGACCTTTTTATTTTTGCCATGGGTAGTAGAATGGTTTCAAATTTGTCTGTCTTGAGTTATTTTTTTCTTCTCTGAGAAATTTAATGGTGGGAGTACAGTAAAGCTGGTTGTGTCTTCCTTCTCTTGAGGTGCAAATGTCTGTTTTGTTGCAATTGAGAATAAATGTTGGGGATTTGTGCATTTTTGGAAGGCTTGTCAGGGTGTTTTTGTTTTCATTAGCTTATGCAGAGTGGTAATAGAGGACAATTGTGCAAAATGAAAGAAATGCAATGACTATTTTGAAGTTTGTGTTTCAAGGTTCTTTATGATGGAAAGAATGTTGAAGGAATTCCTTTTCATTAACTGCATGTGATATCAAAATGAGTTGAACTCTAGATTTAACATGTAGATACACTTGGATAAAATGTCAAGACTGGATTTGTAGTCTTCTAGTCACCTTTTGACTTTTATTTTGGAGTTTCTTCCTGTGAAAGTGTTCTTTCTTGGTGGCATTTAATGGACAGGCTTTGGGGTGTTTGTGCAAGTGAGACCAAGTGAGTTCTTGGTGGATCCTTTAGAACTTAAAGTTGATTGCCAGAAGTCTGATTTCATCAGGTCCTTGCTTTTGAATTGGTGGTGTTCCAGTATGACAGTATAGTAGTAGTATTCTCCACAGTTTCGACAGGATGGTCTTTGAGTCAGTATGTCCGTTAAGGTTTTGTTGCCTTATTTATACCTAGGATTAAATGGGATCAACTTAAAAGCATACAACTGGAATTAATTGGCCCAATTACTGGTAGAATTGTTTTGTGAATTTCACTACCTCTAAAGTACTGAAACCTTTGAATAAAAACGTAAGAACTAAAAGTATTTTTTCATAAGTAGTTTTTTCTTTTTAAGACAAGGTCTCACTATGTAGTCCACGATGGCCTGGAACTTTGAATCCTCCTGCAGCCACTTCCTAAGAGTTGGGATTACAGAGGTGTGCCACTATGCCCAGCAAGTAGTTTTGTTTTTGTTTTTTTAAGTAAAAGCATTTTAGATTTTTGTGTTATAATAGAGTAGATGTAGTTGAAATAAAAAACTGATGGTTTCATAGATTTTGTTTTGTAGTCTAAATTAGGGGATTCCATCAGATGGCATGAAAGTTTAGAAATGTATTTGTTACTTAAATCAATAGTGATTGTATAGTATTTATGAGTAATGTTTTTTACATGTAGAATCCCTCAGAGGCCAAACCTCTTTATTGTGGTTTTGCTTTGAGTGTTACTGTAGATGATGTTCAAGTAAATGACTAGGAGACTGGTAAGAACTTGAACCTTACTGGTGAAAAGAAACTTAAACCAAATTCAGAAGTTTACATTTGATTTATTGCTGGGAATAATTATCTCATAATGATATGCTTTTCAGTTTCTACATGTATTTAAAAAATCTGACTCAACAACTTTTTGGAAGCATGTAGAAAGGTTTTACTTGAAAATTTAGTTTTTTCAAAGCCACAGACATACATTGAAATGTGAAAATACTGTAGAGTCTATTCAGGGAACAGATGCTCTTTAAGGATCTTCATGTGTTTTTTTTTTTGTTTGTTTTTGTTTTTTGCTATCATTGAATAGAATTTGAACACAATTTTCACAGGTCTGAAGACTTAAACTCTTCATTCATAATGCCCTTACTTGGACTTAATTTATTTCTTTTTAGTTATTGTCAGTATTTTAGTGTTGGAGATCTATTCAGAAATCATCATTAATTGGAATACAAATAATACTTTTGGCTTACCTATGTTATGGATGAGTTTTGTGTGGAAAAGTGAGTTTGACAATTTTCATCCTGTCCCTGTGAAGTGTTGCAGCTTGGTTGATTTCTCTGTGATACTGGCTACTGCAAGTGTTTTTTCTTGATTTTTTTTTTTTTTTTTTTTTTTTTTTTTGGTACCTGAGAAATGTGATATGAATTTGACATTTTCTGTCTTGTGTGGATTGACACCATGCGTACAACAGTGGGTTTAAACATAAAGATCATGTGCATGGCACAGTGTTGAGTGTTCCGTTCTGTTAGACATAGGGTCCTGTGAGTCGGACCTGACTCAACAGCATCTGACAACAACAGATCTTGCATAATATTAATCAGACTACTATTTACTGATGACAGAAGAAAACTTACTTTCATTGCTGTTTTTGTTTCTGTAGTGCTAGTAATTAAACCTGGGGCTGGGATTTAGCTCAGTTGGTAGAGCACTGCTCTGCAGTCTCTGAGGTCCCGAGTTCGATTCCCAGCATTGCAAAAATGGGAGAAGTCCGTGGCAACCCACTCCCAAGGCAATCCCGAAACAATCTGCCATTGAAAACCCTATGAGGGTCGCTGTGAGTTGGACACGACTCGAGGGCACCTAACAACAACAACAACAACAGTAATTAAACCCAGGGCCATATACATGCTAGGCAAGTGCCCTACCACTGAGCTACAATCTCAGCATGGTTGTTGGGTTTTGGATGCTGGGTAATAGGTTAAAACTGGTAATTTTAGAACAATTTGCTGACTGGCACAGACATTATATTTTATTGCTCTGAGGTGGTATTTCATATTTTAACAGCCTCAGCTAGTTGGCTAGCTGGTGGTTATTTTGGAGTTGTTGATTATTCTTTTTGTTGTAACCATCATCAAGCATTCAATTCAGGAAAACAGCTTTGAGTTAGTGGAGGTACAATATGACACTAGCTGTCTGCTTTTTGTAGTTAGAGTTGATATTCCTCAGTTTGATTAGGAAAATACTGCTATTCAGCAAAGAATATTTTAATTCCTAGGCTGTGAAAGATAATCCCAAAGGCACTAGGAGAGTATGCTAAAAGTAAGACATGTACCCAATATGACTGTATTCCAAGTTATAAAGACTCTATAAGAGTTGATATAAAGTGGGAGTGGAGCAGTCTAGCTTGGGGAATCAATTGGAAGAAGCCCCTCCCTCATTTCTTTTGGACAAGGAGGATCAATTTCTATGAAATCATCTGCCAGATTTTCACTACCATGTACATCAGCTCTTTCTAATTCTGCATGTAGTATCATGAAAGTGATTCAGAATGAGGACTTAACTTTCCTCTTTTTGGGAGTAGAAGAGAGCAGAAAGAAAGGAAGGTCAGAGAGCCCTAAGGAAAATTCTGATGGAAAAAGGAGGAAATGCTTTAGTAGTCCACTTGAAAGTTCTAGGGACTGTAGAGCTCTATATTTTAGATGTTAAGTATCAATTAAGTGTTGACTCTCTAGTAAGAGTATACTTTATTTTTTTATTTTTATTTGTTTGTTTATTGGTTTTTTGTGACAGGGTCTTGCTGTGTAGGCTAGGCTGGCCTGGAACTCAACAGTCAGCCTACCTCAGCCTCCCAAGTACTGAGTTTACAGATGTGGGCCACCACACCTGGCTTTCTCTGATTATTTAGTTCTTTTTCTAACTACGATTCAGCCTTTACTGGTTATTATGTTTTTTTGAAACTTTACTGGGTTATAATTTGCATATCATAACATTCACCCATCATAAATACAATTAAGGGATTTTTAAAATCATTTTAAAGAGATGTGCAGCTGTTACCACAATCCAAGTTTTAGAACATTGCCGTCATATCAGTTGATTTCCTCATTCCCATCCTTTGGTAGACTGTAAAGTCTTTAACACTGGAGTGTGGAGGAGTTATGGGCAAGTGGGAAGGTTGCTTCCCCACCATGTCACAGTATAGTCTAAGGCACTTAGGGGGAAGTTTCGAGAGAGGGTGGGTAGGGGTGTGAGGGTGTGGTAAGGTGGCCGGTGGATGGGAAAGAAGCACAATCCTTTTGCAGGTAATAGCTGATCTGTTGTTGTTGTTGTTGTTGTTGTTGTTGTTGTTATTAGGTGCCGTCAAGTCCCTATCCGACTCATAGCGACCCTCATAGGGTTTTCAATGGCTGACTATTTTCCGGATTGCCTTGGGAGTGGATTGCCAGGTCCTTCTCCCATAATAGCTGATTTAGTATTTTTTAATCCCCCTCCACCAGTCTCAAGAAAGAGGATACTAGCCTTTAAAAGAAGTAAAACAAAAAAACACCTTCAGTTACATGAATTTACATACCTCTTCTGTGGAAGTTCTCAAGTGTTAGAGTGACTTCCTAAACCTGGTGGTAAACATATTTTACTTTCGTAGTCTTTTTATTTCGATGAGTGCAGTATTGTCTTTAAAATAAAAAATAAAAACGTTGCTCAATATTCTTGTCAATGAGTATTTCTTTGCTAGTAGTGGTGCGTTTTTCTCTCTAGTTCCTATTTAAATTGCACTCCAAAGTTTGGAAAAATTTGACTTTGGATAATTATCATTGATTTAGAGTTGTCTAGTTTTCACCTCCAGATGTTTTATCACAGTATTGAATTGAAATCATGTTTTATTTCATGCTTGATCATTTGAATATTTCTCTTCTGAAAACTACTGTTTTTAGATTTTCTGTAGACAAATTGAAATTACTTTAGATCTCTAATACAGTTGTATAGAAACTAACTTTAAAAAATTGTTGCTTGAGATATTAAATGAAAAGAGTTGAAAAAGTGGCTGTTTTGTGTATAAAATGTGTTCTGTGTTAGAAAACTACCTCTTTGTGATTGTAACTTTGGACTTTCCCCCACTTAAATTGATACCCTGATAACTCAAAATTCCTTGAACAGTCATGAAGTAGTATAGAAGTTTTGTGGAAAAACAACAGTTATGATCTCTCCTGGAACCTTCAAAAGGGCATCACTAGTGATGCCTTTCAGATAACAAAACTCCCAGGTCTCTTAGAACCTACAATGGTTTTGTGCATTGAATCACATTGGTTTTGTTGTAGTGTCTGTTTTTCATAAAAATACTCTATAGAATACATTAAAAAATTACCTGTCTTCCAAACTAACAAACCTTATCAACCCTTTCAGTTTCAAAGCTGGTACAGTTTTAAATATTGCTCTCACCCAGGAGTGAAGTAATAATTTATTTTGTATTTGCTATTGCATTGGACTTACTGATTTATTGTTACTGACTTGATCTTATGTATACTTGGTGACCTTAAAGTAAATTACCTGGGTAGTTGTGGGCATTTGACAAGTTTTTATTGAACATACAGCTGTCTGGGTTTTGAGTGTACAGTGGTAGAAAGACAGACACATTCTTGTTCTCACAGAGCTTGAAATATGGAGAAAAGGAGAAAATGAGTGAGCAGAAAATGAGATAATTTCAGCTAGTGACAATTGCTACAAAGACGGAGCAGGATAAGGAACTATATAGTAGTGAAAACTGGGTGGAAGACTGCTTTATGGGTAGGATTGAGTATTTGCCTTTGCCTTTTTAGGGAATGGTAACACTTTATTTTTTGCGGTACTTGGGGTTGAACCCAGGGCCCCGTGTCTGCATGCTTTTGCAAGTGCTGCACCACTGAGCTGCACCCCCAGCCCATTTTTTCACCTTTTTTTTTTTTTTTTTTTTGAGGCAGGGTCTCGCTAGATTATGCAGATTGCCTCTGGTCTTCAATTTGTGATTCTCCTGCTTTTGCCTCCCGAGCCACTGGGATTACAGGCGTGTGCCACCACTGCTGGCAGTAACACTTGCTTTTATTTGGAGCCAGGTGTTAGTTATTTTTGTATGCTTATTTGTGCCATTTAGCTCATTTGGTTGTGACAATTTTTAGAGTGGTAGCCTTGGTGTCCAGGCTACAAAACTTCTCTCATTTGCATGTTGTAGACTAAACTCTGGCCAGTTAACTTTCTACTATATTGTACTAGTCATTGAGATGGGAGGGTCATGAATGGCTTCACCTCTGTATTCATATGCATACCCTTACTGTGTACTTTAGTAGGTCCTGAGGAAACCCAAAGATTTAGAAAATGCCAAGGGGTTGTTCACTAAAAATAGATACCAGAGCCAATTCAATTCTTCAGTACTGACTACATTCCATAATCTTTCTGGCCTGTGTTTTCTCTTGCTCCATCACCAATGCCTTTTCTCTTTGCAGCAGCATCTTTTATGCTCCCTCATAGTAGTGGCCTTTTACCTGCTTAATGTTTTGGGCCAAAGTGAACATATAGAGCAGTGCACAATTCATAAGTTTCAAGGTTTGATGTACTTTCACAAAGCAAGCATATTTATTGCTGGCATCCAGATTCTTCATACGATTCTTAAAGAGAACATTCCCAGAAGCCCCATGTACACTGCCCCTTGTTCCCACTGTGCTGACTTGTGACCCTAGAGATTAGTTTTGCTTGTTTTTGAATTCTTTGTGAGTGGAGTCATACAGTATATATATTTCTGGGTCTGGCTTCTTTCACTCATTGTTACATTTGCAAGATTCATCCATGTTGTTGTGTTGTAGTTCTTGCTTATCTTACCAGTGCCGTTTTATCCCAAGACTATCTTAGAGTTCAACCCTTTGCTCGCAGACCCTTTCTTACACATGTAGAGAGAAGACCTAGTTTTACTCTCCTTACCTACATACTTGTTTCCTCTTGGCAACAGCAGAAGCCCACTGTCTTTTAGTGAAAATAATGAAACCTCATGTGTAAAACTTCCCAGAGATCATAAAAGAGAGTCTGTTTTTGCCACTTATCTATGGTGGTATTCATCAGTCATTTTTGTGTCAAGGCATTGGTTAAATAAGTGGGAAACTCCTACTTTCCATGAACTTAACAAACGTGTTGAAAAGATAAGGGCATAAAAAGATAGCCAATGATGAGAAGCACCTGGTGGTGTGAAGGTCATGATGGGAATGGAATGAAGGGACCACATGGTGGAGATGGTGAGTGCTTTGTAAAGGAGGTTGTGAAGGAGGTTGTGAAGACCCAGAGACAGCCTCTGGGTCTTCATCATCGAAGGCTTCATTGAATCTAGCATTTAAACTGTGCCTTTATGGTTCTGTAAGATTATGTTTTACTGGCTGATGGAAGAGATTCTGTTACTTCTTTATATCCCCTTGCCCACTCCCCCACCCTTTTTTGTTGTTTTGAAATAAGGTCTTACACGTACTCAGGTTGGCCTAAAACTCACAGTCCTGCCTCAGCCTCCCAAATACTAGGATTACAGGCTTGTACCACCGACCCCTTTTAAACTATTCTCTTCAGCTCATGTCAACTACATTCCCCCCCACCATGGTGCTGGGGATCAAAACCCAGGGCCTTACATACGCTAGGCAAGCACTCTACCACTGAGCCACATTCCTGCCCATCAACTACACTTTTTTTTCCCTTCTCCCACAAGCTTTCAATTCCCAGACACTACTAATTACTCATCACTACCCCTGTGCATGCATACCCAGGACAAATCCCCTGCTTCCTGGGCTTCTCCACTTGGACAGCCTTATCGGCAGTTCAAGTCCCACAGATTGAAAAGGTGAATTCGTTTGAGAGTGCTTTCAAAAACTTAAACAAATCACTCCCACTTCTGCTTAAAATTATCTCCTGGTTCTCATTGCCTTGAGAATGAAATCCAAATCCTGAGTACAAGAATTTGTGATATGGTCCTTTCCTGTGTCTTTGGAATTTCTGGAAGCAGCCTGCCACCACCCCATCGTTTTCTGAGCATGGACCATAATATCCTAGCTTCCATACTTCCAGATGCTCTTCCTCTATGTTTTCTTTTGAAATGCTTTTCCTTTTTTGTGTCCTAGCTGGCTTCTGTTTGTCCTCCCAGATGTTTGAGGAAGCCTTTCTGCTCCTCTTCAGTCATTAATACTGCTGTCATAACATTTAAACTATATCTTAGTGGAATTCCAATCTGCCTCTCTTATGCCATCACCCTTTTTGAGGGCAAGGTGTTTATCTTGTCGTGTCTTGTCTTTTTTTCTTTATTTTGTACTGGAAATTGATCCCAGGGCCTTGCGCTAGGCAAGTGCCCTACCACTGTGCTACATTCCCAGCCCTTTTGAAATTTTTTATTTTGAGACAGGGTCTCACTAGGTTGTAGAGACTGACTCTGTCCTTGAACCTTGTGATCCTCCTCCCTGAGACACCTGAGTTCTTCGGATTACAGGTGTATGCCACCACATCTGGCTAGGGTTTTCTCTCTCTCTCTCTCTCTCTCTCTCTCTCTCTCTCTCTCTTTCTTTCTTTAGGGTGTTTTCATACTTTTTGTCTTTTACAGTACCTGGCATTAGGTAGGGGTCCAGTAGATTAGAATGTATTGAATAAAGGTAGATTGGGAGAGCCAATAAATGGTTCTTTTTTTGTTTGCAGTGCTGGGCATCAAACCCAGGGTCTCATGCATGCTAGGCAAACACTACCACTGAGCTACATCCCTAGCACTGGTTTTGAGGGCTAGGATTTGGCTCAGTTGGTAGAGCACCATTCTGCAGTCTCTGAAGTCTGGGGTTCAATTCCCAGCCCTGCAAAAATGGAAGAAGGATGTGACAGTCCACACCTGAGGCAATCCCAAAACAATCAGCTATTGAAAACCCTAGGAGGACATCAAATTAAGAAGCTTCTGTACAGCAAAAGAAACAATTAACAGAGTCAAGGAAACCTCCACAGAATGGGAAAAAATCTTCGCATTTTATACATCTGACAAAGGTCTAATTACTAGAATTTATAAGGAACTCAAGAAAAACAAACCCCAAAACCAAACAACCCAATACACAAATGGCCAAAGGAACTGAGTAGACAGTTCTCAAATGGAGAGGTCCATAAAGCCATGAAACACATGAAAAAGTGCTCAATATCCCTAGCCATTAGGGAAATGCAAATCAAAACAA
>VMDO01005835.1:0-107134 GCA_007922755.1 Pedetes capensis | reverse complement strand
CCTCTGTACAACAGGGGAAACACTATTGCCAGTGCTTCTCTGCTGTTCATAGGGTTTTCAATGGCAGATTGATTTTTGGGAGGGGGTTGCCAGGTCCTTCTCCCAAGCCTACAGCTTCTGGTGTTCCCAGGCGGTCTCCCATCCAGGTACTAACCAGGCCCGACCCTGCTTAGCTTCTGAGAGCTGACTGGATCGGATGCCACAGGGCTACGGCTGCAGGCTCTTTAGGAGTTAGAGGTTCTAAATAACAGAGTAAAGGAAATGAAAGGGAGGGGTAGGCTAATAAATGGGAGGAATATTCATGTCTTTTCTTGGGAGTGGGTAGAGATTTTCCAGGAGTTTGGATGTTGCCTTTTTTCACTCCTTGTATGGTTCTTTCCAGTCATTTCCATGGCAATTGTCAGCTGTCATGCTGTGGAAAGTGTGTCAGCATGAGGGTGGGATTATAATCAAGTTAGAGATTATTTGGTGGCTACTCTGACAGCCATTTTAGACCCAGCCAGTTTCAGCTAGCCCCTTAGTCCTCAAAGACAAACAAGATTGAAGTGGTATAGACATTCAGCTAGGCCATTGAGGCAGTATTCAGGGCAACAACAAGCATTACCACAATCAATTTTAGAACGTGTCACCATTCAATAGCGACAGAAACATCATATTTTCTTTATTTTATTTTACATTATTTTATTTTGGTTTTTTAAGGAAAGAAAGATTGATTTTAGCTCTCAGTTTCAAAGGTTTTAATCCGTGATCCTTGGTTTCATTGATTTTGGGCCCATGGTGAGGCAGAACATCATGGTATTGGGAGTATGTGGCAGAGATTACTCACTTTATGGCAGACAGGAAGCAGAGAAAAGGGATTAGGAACCGGATATAACCTTCAAAGGCATGCCCCCATTGACCTGCTTCCTTCATCTAAGGCCTACCTCCTCAAGTTTCTATCACCTCTCAAAATAGTGCCACCAGTTGGAGATCAAGCTGAGCCAGAGAGACATATTCAAACCATAATATTCTGCCCCTGGGTCCCAAAGGTTTGTAGCTATCTTATAATGCAAAATGCATTTAGTCCATATTCAAGAGTCCCCAAAGTCTTAACAGTTCCAATAGTGTTCAAAAATCCAAATTCAAAATCTCCTCTGAGATGCAAGGCAAATTCTTACAAGTGAGCCCTTGTAAAATCAAAAAGAAAATAACTTACTTCCAATATACAAGGGCACAGACTAAACATTCCCAAAAGGGAGGAATGGAGGCATAGAAAGGAGGGGTGGGACCAAAACAAGACTGAACCTAGTATGGCAAACATTAAATCCTATAGACCTGTGATCAGCTCTGGGGCACATTGTGGTGTGATATAAACCCAAGAGGTCTTAGGCAGCTCTGTCCCTATGGATTTCCATTTGCAGCCCATATAGCCCCTTGGGCTAGTTCTGCTCACTGACTGCAGCTTTCCTTGGCACGTGTTCTATGTTTCTGGTATCTCTAACTTTCCATTGTGTCTTCAGCTTCACTCTCACAGCTTTGTGCATTGCCCTTTTGGCGGCTTCTTACACGGATCCTGACCCTGTCACACATTGCATGGCCTCTCAGATCTTCCTTTGAAATCCTAGTGGAAGCACCTATGATCCTATAACTTTTGCCTTTTGCATGCTTGTGAAACCAGAACCATGTGGATGATGCTAAGATCTGCCACCAGCTTTGCCCCGGCCCGAGGGGCTGTTCAACAGGGACCTAGAGTAGGGGGCGAATGGATGAGAGAGAGACAAGAGACATGAAGGATGAGAGCAAGACAGGCTGTCTGATGAAGCTCCAAAGTCTTTAATTTTTGGCTGTAGCTTAAATACACATGGAGGGGGAGGGGAGGGGCAAAAATGTCACAAGGGCCAGGGGATTCTTCAGTTCTTCCTATAACCCTGACAACCGCTTTCAGATGGTAATTTCAATTCAAAGGTCACAATGCACTGTGGCTCAACATCTGCTATTTTCACCACACTCTGCACCTTTTCATCAGGGTATCTGGTAAAAAGTTACTTATGGTCTTGGCTCCCGGCACAGTTTGAGAGTAGCTGGGCCCCCTTAGACCACGGATGCAGTGGTCTCTGAATGGCTGTGTGACTGAGCATTGTGAAATGAATCCTGGAGAAACAATTTCCTAGGCAGCCTAATGTGAGCAGCGTGCCTTGGAGGAATTCTCTTCTCAAGAGAAAGTATTTCAAACGAGTTTACCCTTTCATCATACCTTTGAGCATGTGCTGGATGGGGAGCTGATCAATTCCTATTGTCTTGATGCAAAATATTTGCCTTGTTTTTAAAGGCATTAAGCTCTTGAGAAGCCATTCATTCCTGAGTCCCAACTTTACACATGCTTTTCTGACCAAAATGCAAGTTGTCCAATTCTTTCTCCTCTGATTTTTCCCCCACAATTCTTACTATAAACCTGGCTAAAAACAGCCAGCAATTTCCATGTCATAGCGTGAATGCTATGGTGTCTTGAAATTTGCTCCATCAAATTAATTATTCCCTTATTTTTAAATTCAACCTTACTCAAAACATGGATAAAATGTAGACAAATTCCTTGCCAAAATGTAATATAAGTGATCTCTAGTCCAATTCCCAATAAACTCCTCATTTCCATCAGAAACCTTATAAGCACAGTCTTTATTGTCCACATTTCTTTCAACATTCTGTTCTTCTGAGCTCCCACCAGAATTGCCCATTAAGCTCTACTTACAATACTGTAGGCTTTCTCTAGTTCACTTCTCCAAACTTTTCCAAATTCCTCCCATAAACCATTTTCAAAGAATTAAGAACCACATTGTCAAGGTCAGTCATAGCAAAGCCTCCCACTTCTCTGGCATCAATTTTCTGCAGTAGTTAGACTTTTCATTGCTGGGAAAAAATACCTGACAGAAACAATGTAAGGGAAGAAAGATTTATTTTAGCTCATAATTTCAGAAATTTCAGTTTATAATCCTTGGCTCCACCAATATTGGGCCCATGGTGAGACAGATTGTTATGGCAGTGGGAATGTGTGGCAGAGGATACTCACATCATAGTGGACAGGATAAAATTGTCATATTTTAAATTATATAACATCTTTAAACATGAATTACACGTAACCAAACAAGACTGTTATGGCAGTGGGAACGTGTGGCAGAGGATACTCACATCATAGTGGACAGGATAAAATTGTCATATTTTAAATTATATAACATCTTTAAACATGAATTACATGTAACCAAACATGTGAAATGTTAAGCATTCAAAAGAATGATTATGTGTTAGCCTTAGATAAAGATATGCTGGACATTTGCAGGTTAAAATTTTTCAAGGTTCTAAAATATATAGCCCATAATCTTGTATTATAGATTTTTTTTTGATATTTTCCTCCCAAACCTTACTAATTTATTTTTTAAACGAGAGATAAGGGGCTAGGGTTGTAGACATAAACGGCCCCTAGTCTATTTCTCAGAGGTAGAGTATTTGCCTAGCCTGTGTCAGCCCCTAGGTTCAATCCTCAACTGAGGGGGGAAAGAACATTGTGACTGATTTTTGAAATGAAAAGAAAAAATAACAGATTTTTTGTCATTGTTTTACAAAGTCTCTCAAGCTATGATATAAGTGCAATGAAGCTTACTTGGTTATATTAGTCTTTATACAATGTATTTGATTACTCTATTTGTAAATTTTCTATAGACTTTACCACTGACATTTGCTCATGATCAACTTATAACCTTCGGATTGTTCTATATGAATATAGTCCAGAGTCTCCATTTGTTCCATATATAAGTTATTGGGTACTGGTAGCATGTGGAAGTCCCTAGCTTGGACTGTGGTAGATACTCAAGAAATGGTAGTTTCTTTCTTGAGTTTGCAGCCTTTGTTCGAATTTGAGAATAATGTTTAACTGCTGATTTTTTTCACAGTAAACCTAGTCCTTTTTATTTTATTTTTTATTTTATTTTTTTATTTTTTCAGAGCTGGAGGGCTGAATCCAAGGCCTCGCACATACTTTGCAAGTACTCTACCACTGAGCCACAGCCCTGGTCTTAATTTTTTTTTTTTTTTAAATCTTGAGACAGGGTCTCATTGAGTTATGCAGGCTGCATCTGGCCTTGAACTTGTGATACTCCTGCCTCTGCCTCCCAAGTCACCACCATACTCAGCTGGATATACATCTTTTACATGTGTAGATCCCAGCACTGAACTCATATGTACCACTTAGAATAGTTTCATTCACCATCTGGTGATTTGGCTATTTAAATTAAAATAAATTACTTATAATTAATTATAATTGAAATAATTACAAATTCACTTCCTTAGTATAATTAGCCATATTTCCAGTGCTCAAAAGCTATCTACAACTTTTGACAAAGGCCACACAGAATATTTCCACCATGGCAGAAAGGTGTATTGGACAGAACTGCTATAGAGAACAATAGTGGGTAAACTTTCCGATTACCTAATTCACAAATTTTTCACTATCACATTTCCAAGTACCTTGATTGTTGAACAATTTTAGGACACTATTTTGATATTTCTATGTCTCTGTTACAACCCTTATTACTCATCTTACTCAAGTGATTATGGAAAGCTAGTCTCCTACTCAATATGATTTTCTAAACACAACTTTGACTTTCTCACTTCTCTGCTTTTAATCTAGTCGTCCTTGCTTGTTAGCATCCTCTTTACATCTCCTTTACTTCTTCAGAATCTTTGTTTCTGTTACTTCTTCACTATGTCACTCTTGTGACAATTACTGCCTTGTAACCTTTCAGTCCTTGAATTGTTGTATTTTTATGTAGTTCATTTTAAGTTTAGTGTATTTTGTATCTTGTCCCAGCCAGATTGTAACTTATGGAAAACTGGGGCTGCCAGTTTCCTTGTTTGTACTTTCAAGTTGCTTGGCACAGTGCCTTGCCTGTAGTAAGCACTCATTGTATTTCATTTTGTTGCCATGATTTGATTTCTGCCACCAAATGCTCTTGGACCCACCATTCATAAAACATTGCTTTACTACTTCAAGCAAGATCTTCTACACACAGTGACTATACAGTAGGTAAAGGATTTATTTTTTTATTTTTATTTTTTATTTTTGCCATACTTGGGGGTTGAATTGAAGGCCTCCAATATACCTTGCAAGTGCTCTACCACTGAGCCCCCAGCACATTAATTTTTTGAGCCAGGGTCTCGCTAAGTTACACATGCTGCCTCTGGCCTCAAACTTGGGATCCTCCTGCTTCTGCCTCCTGAGTCTCTGGGATTACAGACATTTGTCACCAATCCCAGCGAGTTAGGTAAAAGGTGAGCAAACACAAATTCCAGGCTTGGGACAGTTATGCTTGAAGGGTACCCACTTCTTCACATTTAAACTCTGTCAGCAGCCACAACACAGCCGGCGATGCGCCTGCTTTAAGCCTCTCTGAGACTTGGGATCCCGCGGGATCTGCGGGCCAATCAGCAGCACGGGTGGAGCCTGCCATTAGCTGGTGTCGTCCGGAAGCACATGCTGGACCGCGCGACGAGGCTCAGCCACACGACCGCCTGCGACCTTGGGGAACCTCCTCTTACCCCGCAGCGGCCCGAGGCCGGCGGAGGGCAGCGCCCGCAGCGGCCCAAGGCCGGCCGAGGGCAGCGCTGCGGGCCCTGCGGTAGGTGCGGGAGGCCGTAAGGGAGTGGCGGGGCGGCGGAGCGCCCCTCTCGGAGGCTGGTGCAGTTGGGCCTGGGTGTCCCCAGAGGGGAAGACTGACCAACCGTCCGAGGCTCCGCTCGGTCCCAGCCCACCTGGGTCTTTCTGAGGTCCAGGTGGTCGTTTGTAGTGGAGCTTTCTGGCTCCACGGTCAGCTTTGACTTGGGAGTTGTGGCATCAGGAGTTCTGGATGGGAGTTTGGAAAGCTGTATTGTTCCAGCTCAGGGGCTTCGTGGTAGCCTGAGAAGAGGTAGGCTGAGAAGAGGACAAGGCCCCAGACACCTGTGCAGGCTTCATAGATGAGGAAGTGATTTACTCAGGGTTACAGCCTCAGGACTACATTCCACTTCTGCCCTCTTTCCACTAGAGCATGGGGAATCCTGCGTCATGTTTCTGGGTCTGTTCAGTATTCATCCTTATAATATTATAGTGGGCTGCATGTCCCTTCAATTATGTGAGTTTTGTAAATTTGGAGAACTTTAGGGGCGCCTTGATTGTTGTGATCGTGGTCCTCTTTTTATGACTAGTTAGGTATGGCAAAACTAGTATTAAAAACGATGTCAAGGCTGCGAATGTAGCTCAGTAGTAGAGTGCTTACCTGGCACGTGCAAGGTCCTACGTTTGACCTCTAGCACTGCAAAAACAAAAACCAACAAAAACAAAATCAAAACCAAACAACCCTTCCCCTCCAAACCCAACATATTTTACCTAGTCGTACTCTTTAAGCACTGAATTTGGAAAAAAATATTAAGCAACTGTAATATGTCAATTATTTTTTTCAACAAAGTTTCCCTCGATGATTATTCTTAAAAGAATTGTTAAACATCTAGGATTACAGATTTTAATATTGTTCTACTTCTCACTTTCACTGTCTCTACTGCTCAGCAACTTGTGACCTTAAACAAGTCACTTAATCTCTGAATATTTCATATCCCTCATATGTAAAAATAGAGATATTTGTAAAGATTCAATGAGTAGTCAGGAGAGAACAGTCCCTGGAGAAGGACATCATGTTTGGAAGAGTGGCAGGTCAACGGAAAAAAGGAAAACCCTCCACCAGATGGATTAACACAGTGTCTGCAACAATGGGCTTAAACATAAGTAAGATGGTTTGCCTGGCACAGAATCGGCAAGTGTTTCGATCTGCTGTACATAGGGTCGTTATGAGTCGGACTCGACTCGACGGCACCTAACAACAACAACAACAACAATGATAATATAAAGGGCTTAGAGTATACCTGGCACAGAGTAAGCGCTATAAATGTTTGCTACCCTTTTTATTTAGCATTGGAATTTCTTGTTTTGGATGAACATTCTCACAGTAGATACCACCTCTTTGTCTATTTTAATTAGATATTTTTTTCTAAAATACTAATACTGATAGTGTTGAATGCCTATAGGACAAATTGTTTCCCTTTATGTCCTGCTCCTTCCTTTACTGCCATTGCTGAATCTCTTGGTTTTATTTTACTTGTAAGAGTGTCATAGGCATTTACACCAGCAATTAAGTTCTATGATTAAAGATGGCTACCATAAAAGTTGTAACTGTAACTAACACTAGTTGTTTAAACAGTGATAATAGAAATTTTTACAAGTGTGCCGGGCGTGGTGGCGCACACCTGTAATCCCAGCAGCTCGGGAGGCAGAGGCAGGAGGATCGCAAGTTTCAGACCAGAGGCAGTCTGTGTAACTTAGTGAGACCCTGTCTCAAAAAGTAAAAAAAATGGCTGGGGGCCCAGCTCAGTGATCCAGCACTTGCAAAGCATGCAGGCGGGAGACCTTGGGTTCAACCCCCAGTACCACACACACACACACACACACACACACACACACACACAAAAAGACAACTTTTACAAGTGACTTTCATGTGAAATCTATAGCTTATGAGTACGTTCCTGAATTACTAGTAACATTTAATTGGTATAAACAATCTAGACTTTCTTCTGCCTTATAGAAAAAATCAGAAATATTCTCTAGTTATTACTTAGATGATATTTTGTTTTTATATGATACAAACTTTATGTTTATACTGAATTGTTGTTGTTGTTGTTAGGTGCCGTTGAGTCAGTATCCGACTCATAGCGACCCTCTGTACAACAGGGGAAACACTATTGTCAGTGCTTTTCTGCTGTTCATAGGGTTTTCAATGGCAGATTGATTTTTGGGAGGGGGTTGCCAGGTCCTTCTCCCAAGCCTGCAGCACCTGGTGTTCCAGGCGGTCTCCCATCCAGGTACTATCCAGGCCCGGCCCTGCTTAGCTTCCGAGATCTGACGGGATCAGATTCCACAGGGCTAAGGCTGCAGGCACTTATACTGAATTAGTTTTGCTTAAAGGCGATAGGTGGGCTGGGATTTAGCTCAGTTGGTAGAGTGCTGCTCTGCTGTCTCTGAAGTCCTGGGTTCAATTCCCAGCACTGCAAAAATGGGAGAAGAATATGGCAATCCAATCCCGAGGCAATCTGGAAACAGCCATTGAAAACCCTATGAAGGTCACTATGAGTCGGAGAGGACTCCACCGCTCCAAACAACAAAGGTCATAGATTTGCTTTTGTGCCCAAACTTTTCCTCTTTATGGCTTTTATTCAAAGATGCACTGAATTTTGAACTTATTCAGATAATTAATAGAACTGATACATTTAGGAATTGAATATAGTGTTTTGAATGTTGTTTGGAATTTTATTTTGTTTATTCATTTTTTGCAGTACTGGGGATTTAACCTAGGGCTTCATGCATGCTTTGCAAGTGCTCTACCACTGAGCTGCACCCCAGACTATTTTTTACTTTTTATTTTGAGAAAAGATCTCCCTAAGTTAGGCAGGCTGCCTCTGGCCTTGAACTTGTGACTCTTCTGCTTCTGCCTCGCAGGTTAGTGTGATTTTTAGATGTGTGCCATAGTGTCCAGCTGATATTTGGAATTTTAAAGTAAGTGTCTCTTGGATGAAGTAAATTTTCTTACCTTGTTTTCTATCACAGCAAAAACATTGTTTACTAAATTATTTGCTCTTGGGCATTGTCCTCTAAAAAACTACTGTCTTCTTTTATGTGGATTATTGATACTGTTGTTGGCTTCAGCACAGATTTAAAGAAATCAGGCAGATATTAACTTTTCAGGATATTGTATATAAAGTGCCAATTTTTCTCTGAGAAATAGCTAACGTTAAACAATTCTGTATTTTTCAATACTGGCAGATTAATACAAACATTTTCTATTTATCAGTACAATCATATGAATAAATGTATGCTTTGTAATTTGTTGTATTCAAATCTATCCCAATTACCACCTCCCCTGGTCTCATTCTTCACAGAACATAATAAGGAAAACAAAACTCAGGTAGTATGTGTATTACTGTATCAAAATATAATTTTTGATAAGTTGAGATAATTTTACTTTTTATGTCATTTTTGATGATGATTGTTGTTGTTGTTTGGTGCCGTCGAGTCGGTGAACCTATGTACAACAGAGGAAACACTATTGTCAGTGCTTTTCTGCCGTTCATTTGGTTTTCAATGGCAGATTGATTTTTTGGAAGTGGGTTGCCAGGTCCGTCTCCCAAGCCTCAGCACCTGGTGTTCCCAAGCAATTTCCCATCCAAGTACTAACCAGGCCTGACCCTACCTACTTAGCTTCCAAGATCTGACGGGATCAGATACCACATGGCTATGGCAGGATCGAGGAGGTATTTATTTAGTTATCTAAGAGAGAATTTTTGGCAGTCTTCACCAAAGTATCTTTGTTCAGAATCTCTTTTATATATACCATCATACAATAAGATCTTTCCTACTTAAAATGATGTATTTTCCACTACATTAGTAGTAGTTGTTGTTAGGTGCCATCGAATCAGTATCCGACTCATAGCGACCCTCATAGGGTTTTCAATGGCAGACTGTTTTTGGGATTGCCTTGGGAGTGGATTGCCAGGTCCTTCTCCCAACATTAGTAGTAAATATGTACTAATGCTAACTATGGCTGGGATTTAGCTCAGTTGGTAGAATGCCACTCTGCAGTCTCTGAGGTCCTGAGTTCGATTCCCAGCACCGCAAAAAAACGGGAGAAGGATGTGGCAGTCCACTCCCGAGGCAATACTGAAACAATCAGCCATTGAAAACCCTATGAGGGTCGCTATGAGTCGGATGCGACTCAACAGCACCTAACAGCAACAATGTTAACTGAACTTAATCATTTTATTTCTGATTGCTTTCAAGTAATGCTTAATCTATTCTGGTAGACTGATTTATAGTTAAGATTGTAAAGTAAATGAAATCTTATTTTACATATAATTTACTGTGGCCTCATTCTTTTATATGTGATTTTTAGTTTTACAGTTCTATTATAGACATGTAAGTACTCACAATAAATATCATATTTAAATACCTTTCAGATTTGTTCTATCCTTACTTTTAAGTAGTAGTTGTTGTTGTTAGGTGCCGTCGAGTCGGTTTTCAATGGCTGTTTCCGGATTACCTTGGGAGTGGATTGCCAGATCCTTCTCCCATTTTTAAGTAAGGAGATGCAAAATTAGACCTATATGCTTCACATCATTTTTTGCACATGCATTTTTAGAATTGAAAAAGAATATGATTGACTTTCGTAAATTAATATAAATATTTGAAGGCTGAAGTAAAACCCTGTTTATAGCAATAGGAGTTTATGAAGTAGCTATGGCTATAAATTTTAAAATAAGCTTGATAAATGAGATTATTAAATCTTTATAAAATTAAATGCTTTAATGTAGCTGTGTTTTTGAGCACTCAGACATAAAAGCATTAATGCTTTAAATGGTATGTTTTTGTTTAATAACATTAGCATCCACTTCAGCTAAAGTAATGGAATTCTTTTTTTTTCCCAGCTTTGTAAATTTGTTATTTTCTTTGGTCTATGGTTTAAGGTTTCACTGCAGAACAAAATGGGAGATGCTGAAGCAGGCAAGAAGATCTTTGTTCAGAAATGTGCACAGTGCCACACAGTGGAAAAAGGTGGCAAACACAAGACGGGTCCAAATCTCTGGGGCCTCTTTGGCCGGAAAACAGGACAAGCACCAGGATTTACTTACTCTGATGCAAACAAAAACAGAGGTAAAACTCAGTAGCTGTAGTAAAGAATCAGATGTTTTGTTGCAAAGAAGAAAGCATATGATTTGGCATTTTCGAGTTGAGATTTAAAGTAGTTAGAAAAGACTATGATGTCTTTTTTTTTTTTTCCCAGTACTTGGGGGTTGAACCTAGGGCCTTTACACATACTTTGCAAGTGCTTCTACCACTAGGCTGCAGCTCCAGCCCATTTTGTATTTATCTTGAGACAGGGTCTTGCTAAATTACATAGGCTGCCTCTGGCCTCAAACCTGTGATGCTCCTGCCTCCCTCTCCTCGTGGATGCATTTTTGAGATACACATGTATATATATGTGTGTGTGGGCTGGGATTTAGCTCAGTTGGTAGAGTGCTGCTCTGTAGTCTCTGAAGTGGTGAATTCGATTCCCAGCACCGCACAAGTAGGAGAAGGATGTGACAATTCACTCCCAAGGCAATCCCGAAACAGCCACTGAAAACCCTCTGAGGGTCGCTATATGACCCTTAAACCCTCTGAGTAGGATATGACTTGATGGCACCTAACAACAACAGTGTGTGTGTGTGTGTGTGTGTGTGTGTGTGTGTATCTTTTCATATCAAATATTCTTAAAATAAGGTATGACTCTATGTTAAACTTTTCTTGGGGGCCTAGCATATTTTACAAGCCAGAATTTCAGATCATTGCACTTTGCAAAGGGGCTGGGATTTAGTTCAGTTGGTAGAACGTTGCTCTGCACTCTCTGAGGCCCTTGGTTCAATCCCCAGCACTGCAAAAATTGGAGAAGCAATCCCAAAACAATCAGCCATTGAAAATCCTATGAGGGTTGCTATGAGTTGGACCAGACTCAACAGCACCTAACAAGAATAACTCATTGAAAAGAGTTTTATTTTATTTTTACTTCTTTTTATCCTTTTATTGAAGTGAAAATCACCTAACATATATTATCCATTTTGGAGTATACAATTCATTAGCATTTGGTAGGTTCATAAAGGGGTACAATTATCACCTCTCCCTAGTTTCAAAACTTTTTTTATTGTCCCAGACCATCTTCATCTATTAGGTAATCACTCCCTTTCCCTCTTACCACCATCCCTTGGCAACCACTAATCAGCATTCTGTCTTTTTGGATTTGCCTGTTGGATATTTCATATAAAAGGAATCATACAATTCATGACCTTTTGTGTCTATCTTCCTTTATATAGTGTAATGTAGTATATCGTGTAAAGGGCTCATCTATATTTTAGTGTGAGTCAGTACTTCATTCCTTTTTATGGCTGAAATTTTAATTATGGCCTGCTGTCTTCATCATCACATCACAGGGTCATGCTGTGGCTCTGTCTTTACATGGCCATTTATTTTTTTTAAGGATACCAGTTATATTGGATCAGGGACTTTTCCTATTCTAGCATTATCTGATCACATCTAATCACATTTGCAATGACCCTGTTTTGCAAATAAACTTCCAATCTGAGATACTGAATGCTAGACCCTCAACAAATCTTTATTTAAGGGACACCCACAGTAAAGGATTGTATGTTCATGTAAAATAAATAGATGATTGATAAAGTACTTATTCTAAAAATAAATGGAAAAAAATTTAATCTTTAAGTCAGCAGTGTTTTAGAACTTTTAAAATATTAACGTTGTTGTTGTTGTTGTTAGGTGCCATCCAGTCTGTGTCCAACTCATAGCAACACTACGTGCAGCAGGCAAAACACTATTGTCAGTGCTTCTCTGCTATTCATAGGGTTTTCAATGGCAGATTGATTTTTGGGAGTGCGTTGCCAGGTCCTCCTCTGAAGCCTACAGCACCTAGTGTTTCCAGGAGGTCTCCCATCCAAGGACTATCCTGCTTAGCTTTGGAGATCTGGCAGGATCGGACACCACAGTGCTATGGCAAAATGCTAACATAGTTATTACTGTATTTATCACTGTATTCAGGATGTACAACTGAATGGTTAATAGGTGGTTATATAATAACTGCTGGTTAATAGGTGTTATATAATAATTTGTCTGGTCTTTGTCCTGTGTACCTATTAGGGAATCTCTAATGTCTCAAGTGATTAAGAATGTCTTTATTATCATGGTTTGTCCCTCAGACCTGGACCTGGCTTATGCATAGAGGTTGACCATGATGGAAAGGACAGCCAAGTGTCAGAGAATTGAGGCCTTGAGCAAGGTGATACCAGTCAGATATCTGGAATAAAATGGGGGAAGGAGATTCAGTTCAGTCATGTGGCCAATTAGTTGATCATGCCTGTGTAATGAAACCACAATCTGAAATCTCTGGACATTATCAAATGGAAGCTCCAGTTGAATTTCCTGATTGGCAAACATGTTCATGTGGTAGGAGAGTGGTGATTCCTGACTCCACAGGAAGATGACTCAGAAGCTGTGTATATGGGATCCTCCCAATCCTTGCCCTATGGGTCTCTTCACCCCCTCCTCTTGATTTGTAGCTCAATAAAACTATAATAAACAACCTATGAGTGTAAGTATAGTGCTTTCCTGAATTCTGTGAATTGTTCTAGTGAATTGTCAAACTTCAAGAGGCAAGGGAATTCCTAGATTTATAGTCAGTTCAGAAGTTTGGGTGGCCTAGGAGGCCTCCAATTAACTTACAGCTAAGGTCTGAAGTGACCTTATTGGGGATTCTTATTAGGGATTGTGATTCTTATTGGGGACTGTGGAGTCTGTGCTGACTTTAGACAATATCAGAAGTGCATTGCAGTTATTTGCAATATTATTAGACTATTGAATAAGTCAATTTTTAGCTCACATTTATTTGTATTATATGTCTCTTTAATTTTTAAGGTAATATTTCCCTATAGTGTCTTTTATTATTATTCTGTTACAACAGTAAACTTTTAAAGTTCTAATTTGCAGACTAGTTATAAAAAAGCACGTATTTGAAATATTAAAATTTATTACAAATGTGTTGTTGTTGTTGTTGTTGTTAGGTGCCGTCGAGTCCGTATCCGACTCATAGCGACTCTCATAGGGTTTTCAGTGGCTGACTGTTTTGGGATTGCCTTGGGAGTGGATTGCCAGGCCCTTCTCCCATTTTTGGGGTGCTGGGAATTGAACTCAGGACCTCAGAGACTGCAGCGCAGCACTCCACCAACTGAGCTAAATCCCAGCCCTTATTACAAATGTATCCTTTATTAAAGATTGTTGTTGTTGTTAGGTGCCTTCAAGTTCGTGTCTGACTCATAGCAACCCTACATACAACAGGCAAAACACTAGTGCTTCTCTTCTATATAGGGTTTTCAGTGGCTGATTGTTTTTTGAGAGTGTGTTGTGGGGTCCTTCTCCCAAGCCTACAACACTTGGTATTCCCAGGCAGTCTCCCATCCATGTACTAACCAGGCCCGACCTTGCTTAGCTTCCAAGATCTGACAGGATTGGATGCCACAGTGGTACAGCTGCAGGCATGGATTGTTATCAAAGATTAAAATCTGTATGAAAGGCTGGGTTTTAACATTATTATTATTATTATTGTTGTTGTTGTTGTTATTGTTGTTATTATATTTTATTTTTTTCATGGTACTAGGGGTTGAATCCAGGGTCTCGCACTTGCATGCTCTGTAAGTGCTGGACCACTGAGCTGCACCTCCCAGCCCTTTTTTTTTTTTAACTTTTTGAGCAGGGTCTTGCTAAGTTACGCAGACTGCCTCTGGTCTCTAACTTGCAATCCTCCTGCCTCCGCCTCCCAAGCTGCTGGGATTACAGGCGTGCGCCACTGCACCGGGATTTAGCCCTCTAATTCTTAAATAATGTTAAAACAGCTGGGCGCAGTGGCGCACGCCTGTAATCCCAGCAGCTTGGGAGGCGGAGGCAGGAGGATGGCAAGTTCGAGACCAGATGCAGTCTGCGTAACTTAGCGAGACCCTGTCTCAAAAAGTAAAAAAATGGGCTGGAGGTGCAGCTCAGTGGTCCAGCACTTGCAAAACATGCAGGCACGAGGCTCTGGGTTCAACCCCCCAGTACCGCAAAAAAAAAAAAAAGAATTAGAGGGCTAGAGATATTGCTCAGTGGTAGTGTTTGCCTAGTATATGCATAGCCCTGGCGTCAGTCCCCAGCACTGCAAAATAAATTAGAAATGATACTTCTCTAAGTTAGATTAAATAATATTTATGATTCACATGGAGCTATAATATTATTATTTGTTTGTTCAATTGATGAAGTAAGAATAAGTAGCTTGTTGTTGTTGTTAGATGCCATCAAGTCAGGGCTGACTTATAGCAAACCTATGTACAACAGATAGAAACAATTCTGTGCCAGGTCCATGATCTTATTTATGTTTAAGCCCATTGTTTCAGACACTGTGTCAATCCATCTAGTTGAAAGTTTTTGTATTTTTCTTTGAGCTGCCATTCTCCCAAACAGAATGTCCTTTCCAGGGATTGGTCCCTCCTGACAACATGTCCAAAATACATAAGATGCAGTCTAGCCATCCTTGCTTCCAAGGAGCACTCTGGTTGCACTTCTTTTAGGACAGTTGTGTTGATTCTTTTGGCAGTACATGGTATATTGAATATTTGTCTCCAGCACCATAATTCAAAAGTATCAATTTTCCTGTCTCCCTTATTCAATGTCTAGCTTTCATAACTATATGATGTGACTGAAAATACCATGACATAAGTCAGGTGCCCTTTTGTCTTCAAGGTGACATCTTTACTTTTCAACACTTTAAAGAAGTATTTTGCCACAGCTTTCCCCAGTTCAATGCATCTTTTTATTTCTTGGCTGCTACTTCTATGGGTGTTGATTGTAGAACAAAGTAAAGCAAAATCTTGTACAATCTCAATATTTCCTCCATTTATCATGAAATTTCTTCCTGATCCTAATTTTTGTCTTGTTGATGTTGAGATGCAATCTATGCTGAAGGCTGTGTTCTTTGATTTCCATCAGTAAATGTTTCAAATCCTTTTCAGCAAGTAGAGTTGTATCATCTGCATAACACAGGTTGTTAATGAGTCTTTCTCCAATTATGATTCTGTGTTCTTCATAAAGTCCAGCTTCTCTGATTATTTGCTCAGCATAGAGATTGAAGAGGTATGGTGGAAGGATATAGCCCTGATGCACACCTTTCTTGACTTTAAATGAGAGAATGTTTACTTGTTCTGCTCAAATGACTGCCTGCTGGTCCATGTACAGGTTCCTCATGCATGTAGTTAAGTGCTCTTGTATTCCCATTCTTTTCAGTGTTATCCATAATTTGTTAAGATCCACACAGTCAAATGCCTTTGTATAATCGATGAAACATAGACATCTTTCTGATAGTCTCTGCTTTTGGCTAATATCTGTCTGACATCAACAATGAGATCCTCAATTCTATGCCCCCTTCTGAATCTGGCTTCATTATCTGGCTGTTCCCTGTCTATTATACTTCTGCAGTTGGTTTTGAATGATCTTTAGCAAAACTTTGCTTGCGAGTGATATTAATGATATTGTTTAGTAATTTCCTCATTTTTGGGAATAGGTACAAATATCAGTCTCTTCCATTTAGTAGGCCAGGTAGCTGTTTTCCAAATCTCTTGACATAAAGAACTGAGCACCTCCAGTGCTGCATGTGTTTGTTGAAATATCTTACTTGGTATTCTATCGGTTCCTGGAACTGTGTGTTTCTCCAGTTCCTTCGAGGCAGCTTCCACCTCTTCTTTCACTGGTTCTGATCATATGCAACCTCTAGAAATGGTTGATCATCCACCAATTCTTTTTGGTATAATGACTCTGTGTATTCCTTCCAGCTTCTTTTGCTATTTCCTGCATTGTTTACTATTTTCCCTGTAGAATCCTTCACTGTGGCCACTCGAGGCTTGAATTTTTTCTTAAATCCCTTAAGCTTGAGAAAAACAGTGTGCTCTTCCCTTTTGGTTTTCTGACTCCAGCTCTTTGTACATGTCATTAAAATATTTGTTCTTGTCTTCTTGAGCTGCCCATTGAAATTTTCTGTTTAGTTCTTTAACTTCATCGTGTCATCCTTTTACTTTTGCTGCTTGATGTTTAAAGGCAACTTTTAGAGTCTCTTTTGACATGTAATTTGGTCTTTTCTTTTTTTCTTGTCTTTTTAATAATCTTTTGCTTTCCTCATGAATGATGTCTTTAATGTCATTCCATGACTCATCTGGTCTTTTATCATTAGTGTCTAATGCATCAAACCTGTTCTTGAGGTGGTCTCTGAACTCAGGTGGGATATACTCAAGGTCATACCTTGGCTCTTGTACACTTGTTCTAATTTTCTTCAGTTTTGGTTTGAACCTACATATGAGCAGTTGATGATCTGATCCACAATAAGAAGCTGGTCTTGTTCTGACTTTTGATATTGAGCTTTTCCATTATTGCTTTCCACAAATGTTAGTTTGGTTCCTGGATGTTCTATCTGGTGAATTCCCTGTGTATAGTCACCATTTATGTTGGTGAAAAAGTGTTATTTGCGATGAAAAGGTCATTGGTCTGACAAAATTCTGTCATTCCATCTCCAGCATCATTTCTGTCACCAAAGCTATGTTTTCCAACTACTGAACCTTCTTTGTTTCTAACTTTTGCATTCCAGTTACCAGTAATAATCAGTATATCCTGATTGCATGTTTGATCTATTTCAGATTTCAGGAACTGATAAAAATCTTGCCTGTCTTCATTTGTGGCCGTAGTGGTGGGTGCGTAAATTTGAATAATAGTCAGTATGGCAAACTGACAGACGTGGGGGATAAGTAGCTTATCATGTTACTATTATAAAATAAGGATATTTAAAATAAGGATTTAAAAAAGATTTTTTAGCACAGATTAGCTAAAGAGAGACTTGAATAAGAAGAACCAGGAAGTTAGCAGTAGTATGAATACAAATCAAGGCATACTCTCAACCATATTTTATTTTTTGATTATAATCCTTCTGTTGCAAATACTTATACTTTTTATTTCACAAGAATATGAACACTCTTATATTTTCAAGAACATTCTTTTTGTCCTGATTCTGGTAGGGTATGGTTTTACAAAATTCATTATTGTCGCAATAATATTGTGTGGCTTGTAAATGGTAAAATGTACATGACAAAATTTATCATTTTAATAATTTTTAAGTATATAGTTCTGTGACATTAAGCACATTCACATTGTTTTATGACCATTATCAATCTTCATCTCTAGAACCTCTTTTTCATAAACTGATACTTTGTACCCATTAAACAGTCCATACATGGCAACTACCATTCTGCTTTCTGTCTCTATGAAGTTGACTAGTGTTTCATATAAGGGGAATCTTCTGGTATTTATCTTTTTGTGACTGACATATTTAGTAAAATGCCCTCGAAAGTTCATGCATGCTGTACTATGTGTCAGAATTTCTTTCTTTGTGAAGGCTGAATAATAGTTTATTGTATGTGGGTAATACATTTGTTTATCCATTGGTGGAGACCCAGATTGTTTTCACCTTTTGGTTATTGTTACTAATGCTATTATGAATATAGTGTACAAATATCTGTTGAATTCCTGCTTTTACTTTCCTCTGGGTTTACACCCAGATTGGGATTACTGAATCCGATGTTAATTCTATGTTTGATTTATTGAGGAACAGCCATACCATCTTCTACAGTGGCTGTACCATTTTATGTTCCTGTCAATAACATGTAAAAGTTCCAGTTTCTCCACGTCCTTACCAACAATTATTATTTCATGTTTTCTTTTAAATTATTATCATCCTAATGGGCATGAAATAATACCTCATGTGGTTTGGTTTTGAATTTCCCTAATAATTGTTAAGGTTGAGCCATCTTTATTATGTTTTTAAAAACAGTTAAATGGATAAGTTTTTTTTTTTGAGAATATCTTTAAGTGAACAATATCTTTTAAGTGAATTTGCATTTTGGGGATATAACAATTGAAGCAAATCTTAGAAACAAATTATTTGAATTACTTCATCATTTCCCTAGTGTTTTCACCTTTTTGCTAGTAAGTGACTGCAGTAGGATTCAAACTCAAATTTTTTTGGGCCTTTAAAGAAATGTGAATCAGGTGTGTTGGTGCATGCCTGTAATACCATCTCTCAGGAAACTGAGGCAGGAGGATTGAAGTGAGTTCTGTGTAAGCCTGGTATAAATAGTGAGTTCCAGACCAGCCTGGGCTATACAGTGAGACACTTTCACTGCTGCCCCAAAAGATAAATCATAATCGTAGTTAGCATATTAGCTAAACTTGTTGTTGAGGATTAGTGTTTATCTTTTGCCTGCTATCATGCCAGATTTTACTTATAGATGCAATATGACATGATCATAAAGGTGTTACAAAATATTTTGAAATCCACATATATGTTAGATTAAAATTCTGAGTTCAAAAGAATACTTCCTAGTATGCAGGACAGGGAAATTATGTGCATTCATTATTGCCAGCCATCTCTTATTTCTTGCCCTCTACTACCTCACTAATAATTGAAGAGCAGCCAAGTTGTGGCATGACATCAAAGACATCATTTAAGAGGAAAGCAAAAGATTATTAAAAAGACAGGAAAAAAGAAAAGACCAAATTACATGTCAAAAGAGACTCTAAAACTTGCTCTTGAACATAGAGCAGCTAAAGTAAAAGGAAGACATGACAAAGTTAAAGAACTAAACAGAAGATTTCAAAGGACAGCTTGAGAAGATAAAGTCAAATATTATAATAATATATGCATAGAGCTGGAGATAGAAAACCAAAAAGGAGGAACACAATCTGTTTTTCTTAAGCTTAAAAAGAATTGAAGAAAGAATTCAAGCCTTGAGTGGCAATAGAGAAGGATTCTATAGGGAAAATATTAAATGACACAGGAAACATCAGAAGTAGATGAAAGGGATACACAGAGTCATTATACCAAAAAGAATTTGTGGATGATCAACCATTTCAAGATGTTGCATATGATCAAGGAACCAATGGAAGGAAGGGGTGGAAGCTGCCTAGAAGGCACTGGTGAAACACAAGACTCCAGGAATTGATGGAATACCAATTGAGATGTTTCAGGAAACAGATATAGAAATGGAGACACTCACTTGTTTATGGTAAGAGATTTGGAAAACTACCCGGACAACTAACTGGAAGAGATTCATATTTGTGCCTGTTCCCAAGAAAGGGGATCCAACTGAATGTGGAAATTATCAAACAATAACTTTGATATCAGAAGCAAGCAAAATTTTGCTAAAGATCATTCGAAAGTGACTGCAGTAGTATATACACAGGGAGCTTCCAGAAAATCAAGCTGGATTCAGAAGAGAGTGTGGAACCCGGGAAATCATTGTTGATGTCACATGGATATTGAGCGAAAGCAGAGAATGCCAGAAAGATGTCCATCTGTGTTTTATTGACTATGCAAAGGCATTTGACTTTGTGGATCACAATAAATTATGGATAACATTGCAAAGAATGGGAATACCAGAGTACTTAATTGTACTCATGAGATCTCTGTACATGGATCAGGAGGCAGTTATTTGAACAGAACTAGGGAACACTGCTTGGTTTAAAGTTGAGAAAGGTGTGTGTCAGGGCTGTATGTTTTCATTGTACCTCTTCAGTCTCTATGCTGAGCAAATAATTGGAGAAGTTGGACTTTATGAGGAAGAATGTAGCATCAGGATTGGAGGAGGACTCATTAACAACCTGCATTATGCAGATGACACAACTTTCCTTGCTGAAAGTGAAGAGGATTTGAAACATTTACTGATGAAGATCAAAGTACACAGACTGCAGTGTAGATTGCACCTCAATAGGAAAACAAAAATCCTTACAACTGGGTCAGTACGCAACTTCATGGTAAATGAAAAAAGATTGAGGTTGTCTAAGATCTTCCTTTACTTGATTTTACAGTCAACACCCATGAAAGCAGCAATCATGAATTCAAAAGATAAAATTGCATAGGAAAAAGCTGTGGGAAGACGCCTCTTTAAAGTGCTGAAAAGTAAATATGTCATATTGAAGATGAAGGTGCACCTGACTCATGCCATAGTATTTTCAGTTGCATCATATGGTTGTGAAAGCTGGCCATAGAAAAAGGGAGACAGGAGAACAATTGAGGCTTTTGAATTATGGTATTAGAGACAAATATTGAATATACCATTCACTGCCAAAAGAACCAACAGATTTGTCCTGGAAGAAGTGCAACCAGAGAGCTCTTTGGCAGCAAGGATGGTTAGACTGTGTCTTATGTATTTTGGACATGTCATCAGGAGGGACCAATCCCTGGAGAAGGATATCCTGTTTGGGAGAGTGGCAAGTCAAAGAAAAGAAGGAAGACCCTTACCTAGATGGATTGACATAGTGTTTGCAACAATGGGTTTAAACATAAAAAAGATTGTGTGCATGTCAGTGTTTAATTCTGTTGTACATAGTGTGGTTATGTGTTTAACCTGAGTCAATGGCACCTAACAACAAACTAGTTTTGTTTGATACTGTTATTCTTTGTAGCTTCAATTCCTTGAGCTTTTGTGTGTTTCATATTGAATTATTATTTGAAGAGATATGAAATAAGCCTGATGGATTTCCCTTATGAGTTCATTGGTTTTATTTTTATTTTTACTCTCTAAATTTCAGCAAAGTTCTTGATATTTAATAACTCTGCGAAGCTGTAGGCTTGGGAGAAGGACCTGGCAACCCCCTCCCAAAAATCAATCTGCCATTGAAAACCCGATGAATAGCAGAGAAGCACTGACAATAGTGTTTCCCCTGTTGTACAGAGGGTCGCTATGAGTCGGATACCGACTCGATGGCACCTAACAACAACAACAACAGCTAGGCTGTGTGTAGTCCTTGAATAATCTATTGAAGTATTGCCTGAGACATCGTGTGCTCTTCTTATCGGTAGTTTCAGGGCTTTTGTTTTTGAGCATTTTCTTGAATTATGTATCTTTTTTGGGGGGGTGCTGGAGAGCTGAACCAGGAGCCTTGCATATTTTGCTAGTGCTCTGCCACTTAGCTGCACCGTAGCCTCTTTTTTATTTTTTAATTTGAGACAGGTTCTCACTAAGTTACACAGGCTGCCTCGGCCATCCTCCTCTTCCTCCTAAGTCACTAGGTTTACAGGCATGCACCGCTGTACCCAGTGAATTATGCCTTAATAATTTTATTCTATTTTGTTTGTTTTTAAAAATCTTACTTGGGTCACCAGTTGTGCAGATCTTGGATCTCTTTTGTCTGAATATCTTCTGTATCTATCATTTTGCCTTTGTTCTGCTAATTAAAATGATCATTTTAAATTATTTTTTCCATTTTATTTTTTATCAATATTTTCTAGCCTTGATGGTGCCATCAGCAGCATCTGTTCTTTCTGCTGTCATTTATGTCCTTCTGTTTTATCACTTTCTACTTGAGACATTGTAGCTCCGTTTTGAGCCCATCATTCATCAAGAGCCTTTTCAGTCCATGGGAATATGGTCATGATTTTTACCTACTTTGATATGTACAATTTATTTTTTTAATTAGAAATTTTTAATGTACACCTTAATGTGTTTCATTCTTACATGATTTTCATTGTGACATTTCCATATATGCATTTTGTTATACATTATACATATAAGTTCCTCCTTACCCTCTTGTGCGCTTCCTTCCTCTGTCCCACCCCCCCACCAAAGACTTCTCTTCCATTTACTTGTCTTTTTATGGTAATATTTTTCTATATATCCTTGGGTTCCAGTTCTGTTTAAGAAAGAAACTTTTTCTGTAGTGAACTTTATTTTTCCATTGTCAGAACTATTACCTGAATTTTCTAGACCATCTATAATAATACCATTCTTAGGTTTTTTTTTTTATTATGTTCTGACCTCTGCATAGGATTTTGTCCTTCTTATCATTTTGATTCAGCTCCCACATATGAGTGAGAATATATGGTATTTCTCTTTCTGAGCTTGTGTTCGTTCACTTAAAATAATTTTCTCCAGTTCTATCCATTTTGCTGTAAACGGCATTATTTCATTTTTTTATTGCTGAGTAGTATTCCATTGTGTATATGTATCATAGTTTTTTTAATCCATTCTTCTGTTGATGGGCACTTTGGTTGATTCCATATCCTTGTTATTGTGAAAAGTACTGCATTGAACATGGAGATGCAGGTGTCTCTGTGGTATGATGACACATCTCCCTTTGGGTAAATTTTCAATAGTGGGTCATACGGTAGAACAATTTTTAGTTTTTTAAGATACCTCTATATTGATTTCCACAGTGGTTGGACCAATTTACAGCTCCACCAGCCATGTAAGAGTGTTCCCTTTTCTCCGCAACCTCTCCAGCGTTTGTTGTTATTTGTTTTATTGATCTTGGTCATTCTTACTGGTGTAAGGTGGAATCTCAGAGTTGTTTCGATTTGCATTTCCCTAATGGCTAGGGATATTGAGCATTTTTTCATGTGTTTCATGTCTTTACAGACCTCTTCATTTGAGAACTATCTATTCAGTTCCTTTGCCCATTTGTGTATTGGGTTATTTGTTTTCTTGGGTATTTTTTTTAAGTTCTTTATAATTTCTGGTAATTAGACCTTTGTCTGATGTATAGGATGTGAAAATTTTTTCCCATTCGGTGAGGGTTTGACTCTGTTAATTGTTTCTTTTGCTGTACAGAAGCTTTTTAATTTCATGTATTCCCATTTATCTAGTTGCAATTTCTTGAGCAATTGGAGTCCTATTAAGGAAATACTTTCCTATGCTGATATGATGGAGTGTATTGCCTATCTTGTCTCCCATTAGTTTTAAAGTTTCTGGTTTTGACATCTTTTATCCATTTTGAGTTAAGTCTCGTGCATATTGAGAGATGCAGGTCAGTTTTCATTTTTCTGTAAGCGAATGTCCATGTTTCCCAGCACCATTTATTGAAAAGGCTATCCTTTTTCCAATTTACTTGCTTTGCTCCTTTGTCGAAAATAAGGTGGCTATAGGTGTGTTGAGGTATTTCTGGGTCTTCTATTCTGTTCCAGCTGTCTTCAGGCCTAGTTTTGTGCGAATACCAAGCTGTTTTTGCTACCAGTGCCCTATAGTATAGCTTGAAGTCAGGGATTGAGATTTCACCTGTCTTAGTTTTTCAGCTTAAGAGTGTTTTGGCTATATGTGGTCTTTTGTGATTCCATATGAATTTTTGGATCATTTTTTCTATTTCTGTAAAGTCAGTCAGTGGAATTTTAATGGGGATTACATTAAATCTATAAATTGCTTTTGGTAGGATAGCCATTTTTCCTATATTAATTCTCCCTATCCAGGAGTAGGGAAGGTCCTTCCATTTTTCAGTGTCCTCTGCTATTTCTTTCTTTAATGTTTTGAAAAATATGGAATGCTTCACAAATTTGCATGTCAGCCTTTCGCAGGGGCCATGCTAATCTTCTCTGTATCCTTCCAACTTTAGTATATGTGCTGCCGAAGCAAGCACAATATGTACAATTTCTGATGTGCATTTTTCATTTAACGTTTGTTTTTTATAATCCTTTCTGCTGTGCATCTATAATGTGTATTATGTATGTGTACCTGTACATGTTATGTGTATGTATTTCCAATTCTCCTTTGTTGTGTTTCTTTATTGTTATTATTATTACTCACCTTTTAATGAGGGCACTTCTTTCTTATCAAATAGTTGTTTGCAGAAGAAGAGTAAGGGTAAGGGCCTGAGATGTCCAGTTAATTATGAAGTCTTTTTATATGATAGAGATGTGTGTATCTGTGTGAGTGCATATCTGTATATATTTTGGTGGTGGTATTATTTGGCTCTTTACTTCAGGTGACAAAGACTGGCAGCCTAGGTTATGCAACTTCTCCAGTTTTTCCTGTATCCTCTAGCATTTTCTAGTCCTTTTTTCAAAGATAGCATGTTTGTGTTTTCTTCTTTAATTCTCATTCCCTTGGCCTCCATGTTGTCAAGGTGAATTTAAGGAGAATTGCATGGCCAGCTGATATACCCTGTTCCTTTTAAGCCAAGCAAAAATTTATGACTTTGCCCTTCAGAGTGTGTCATATACTTTGGAGAATTCTTCTCTTCTTCTTCTGAGATCATGATGATGAGTGTCCTCTCACTCTAGTCCAGGTTTCATGTCCTTGGTGGTTTTCTAATTATATCAACTTTAGGGGTATAGGTGCCTCTGAGAAGTTTTATTGAAAGTGGAGTTAGCATTAGTGTTTCTCTTCATGTGTTTTTCTTTTTTGTTGTTGTTGTTTGATTGGTTTTAGAAAGGGAAAAGAGCAGCTTTCTCTGTCATCTTGAAACTGGATCTCTGAATCATGGATTTTTGATAGAAGATCTAGACAGAACCAACTTGGTATCACTGGTAAAAAAACATCATACTACAAGTTACTAGTCACAAATTCTTGACTGCAAGTAGTTTTGTCATTTCAGGGCAAGTTTCTTTCCTCTCATTGGGCCATCATTTACTTACCTGCAAAATGAAGGATTGGATTAAATGCTCTTTAATATCTCTAGAAGGAGCTCTGATTTTGAGGATGATGAGATACTGCTTAGGTACATGTCTGGGGTGGTAGTTCATTGCTATACCTTGAGTAATCTTAAATAGCATGTGACTATTGGATTTCTACAGAGAAACCAAGAAGTAGAGCTAATTTTGGAATTATCTAATAGGTCAGAATCTATACATATTTTTGGCTAAAACAGTGTTCCTATTGTGTGGGCAAAAAACTTTTGTCCATATATATGGGTCATATCAGAAAGTAAGTCTTGCAAATGTAGCCTCAAAAATTTAACTTATTTTCAATTTTATAGGAATTGTCTGGGGAGAAGCGACTTTGATGGAATATTTGGAGAACCCAAAGAAATATATCCCTGGAACTAAAATGATCTTTGCTGGTCTTAAGAAGAAGAGTGAGAGAGAAGATCTTATTCAGTATTTAAAACGGGCAACATCTTCATGAAATACTATTGCAACTTCAAAAATATTAACTATCAATTTCAAATATTGTGTGTTTAAAGAAGTAATAGTTGATATTTCTTAATCAGCCTCTAGCAAGTTTAACATTTTAAAATAAAGGTTGATATTTTTGATTGTATGTAGTCTACTGATCAGATGCCCTTAAAAGCCTGATTTGCTTTTGACTGCTCACTAAGAATGGCCAATAGGATAGAGGAAGAGAGGGAAGGAAATTGGAATCTTTTGTGCTTCAGTAGTTTCCGCATGCACAAAATACTTTATAAGCCTAGCAACTGCTGTTGACAATGGAGCTTCCACATACTTATTTCTCTGTAATTCATGTGTAGATGTAGCAGACATTAGCTTTAATTTTCATTAAGCTATATTTGGTTATGTGTTTGCCTTTTATTATAACAATACTTAAATAACTTTAAGGAAAAAAAACTAGGGAAAATGAAGTCAAATAGTTGATTTTACCTTGGGAATGCTTATTGGAAAAAAAGAAGAGCAAACTGTTGACCCTGGGTGAATACAATAAAACATGGAGAGAAGGAAAAAAGCACGTCCGTCCTATGTTAATAATCCTGCAGCCACAGTACTGTCCTTGTTTCTTGTCCATCAGATCTTGGAAGCTAAGCAGTATCGGGCCTGGTTAGTACTTGGATGGGAGACCACCTGGGAACACCAGGTGCTATAGGCTTGGGAGAAGGACCTGGCAACCCACTCCCCCCAAAAATCAATCCGCAATTGAAAACCCTCTGAATAGCAGAGAAGCACTGACAATAGTGTTTCGCCTGTTGTACATAGGGTTGCTATCAGTCAGAAACTGATTCAATGGCACTTAACAACAACAACATTAATAAACATACCCTATAAAATGTAATCTTTTGTATTTACATGCTCATGATGTTCTCTTAATCCTGGTAATATAAAGCTGGGCTACAGGGAGGGATAACAGGAAACTTTATTAGAGAGGGATGAAAAAAACCACTGAAACTCTCACTATAAATATGGAAAGAACCACCACCTCACACTAAGAGAGGCATGGTGGGGCAGGTTTTCAACAGGGCCTATGTGGAATGGAACGCTGGCTGTGTATAGTGTGAGGCTGCCCTTGAAGCATTTATGCAGTGTTCTGTCAACCAAATGATGGGGCCCAATGGAGGAAGGAAAAGCTACTTCCATACCAAAGAGATTGGTGGGGGATTGGTCAGGGGTCATTATGGATTGTTGTTAGGTGCTCTCAAGTCAAGTTTGACTCATAGTGACCCTATGTATAAGAACAAAACACTCCCCTATTCTGTGCCAGACACACAATCTTTTTTATGTTTAAGCCCATTGTTTCAGACACTGTGTCAATCCCTTCAGTTGCAGGTCCTCCTTTTTTTCTTTGACCTGCCACTCTTCCAAACAGGATGTTTAGGATTGGTCCCTCCTGACAACATGTTGAAAATATGTAAGATGCAGTCTAACCGTCCTTGCTTCCAAGGAGCACTCTGGTTGCACCACTTCTAGGACAGATTTGTTGGTTCTTTTGGCAGTCCATGGTATATTCAATATTTGTCTCCAGCACCATAATTCAAAACATCAATTCTCTTGTCTCCCTTATTCAATGTCCAGCTTTCACTAGCATATGATGTGACTAAAAATACTATGGCATGAATCAGGTGCACTTTCATCTTCAATGTGACATCTTCTCAACACTTTCATGAGGTGTTTTAACCCAGCTTTTCTCAATGCAATGCATCTTTTGATTTCTTGATGGCTGCTTCCATGGATGTTGATTGTAGAACCAAGTAAAGCAAAATCTTGGACAACCTCAGTCTTTTCTCCATTTATCATGAAGTTGCATGCTGACCTAGTTGTGAGGATTTTTGTTTTGTTGATGTTAGGACAGTCCATACTGAAGGCTGTATTCTTTGATCTTCATCAGTAAATATTTCAAATCCTCTTCACATTCAGCAAGCAGAGTTGTATCATCTGCATAATGCAGGTTTTTAATTAATCTTCCTCTAATTATGATGCTGCATTCTTCTTCATAAAGTCCATCTTTTCAGATTATTTTCTCAGTATAGTGATTGAAGAGGTGGGGTGAAAGGATACAGTCCTGATACATTTCTTGACTTTAAACCAAGCAGTGTTTCCTTGTTCTGCTCAAGTGACTGCCTCCTGGTCCATGTATAGATTCCTCATGAGTACAATTAAGTGTTTTGGTATTCCCTTTCTTTGCAATGTTGTCCATAATTTATTGTGGTCCATGGTCAAATGCCTTTGCATAGTCAGTAAACATAGATGGACATCTTTCTGGTATTCTCTGCTTTTGGCCAATATCCAACTGACATCAACAATGATATCCTCAGTTCCATGCCTTCTTCTGAACCAGCTTGATTTTCAGGCAGTTCCCTGTCTACATACTGCCGCAGTCACTTTTGAATGATCTTTAACAAAATTTTGCTTGCGTGTGATATTCATGATATCATTTAATAGTTTCCCCATTTGGTTGGGTCCCCTTTCTTGCAAATAGGCAGAAATATGGATCTCTTTCAGTCACTTGGCCAGGTAGCTGTTTTCTAAATCTCTTGGCATAAGTTAGCACCGCCAATGCTGCATCTGTTTGTTTAAACATCTGTATTGGTATTACATCAATTTGTAGAGACTTATATTTCACTGATTCCTTCAAGGCAGCTTCCATTTTGCCCTTCAGTACCATTGGTTCCTGATCATATGCAACCTCTTTAAATGATTAGCTATCCAGCAATTCTTTTTGCTACAATGACTCTGTGTGTTCCTTCCATCTTCTTTCCATGAGCAAATCCATTGCCTCATTTACACTTCAGAACAACACTCTTTGAGGTAGATTTTACCTTCTGTAGTGGCGTAGAGAGGTATGGGCTAGAACCAAAACTTGGATCTTCTACTCCAATTCCTGGTGGCTTTTCACCGTTATCGTAAGGATCATATATTAACTAACTCACAGAAGATCCACTACTGTGAATATATCCTGACAGAGAGCTCTCAGATTAAGCATAGTTGAAAAACAGCAATTTCCACAAGATGTCATTAAATCTGCTAAGTGCCCAGGCTTCTCTTAATGCTTCTGGCACTTGGGGGAAGAATGCACTCCTCTTGGAACCCAGAGTCAGCTTTATGTAGGAAAGTGTCTCTGAGGGCCAAAGAAGCTTCAAGCAAGGCTGGGCTTGTTACTGTCTCCTTCAAGGAATTCTCTGATGAGGACAGAGATATCTGTAGGAACTCCAAGCATGTGTTCATAGCAGACCTGGGTTTATAAAAATGTAGAATTAGATAACATTCCTCGTACCCTTGTTTCCATCAGGTTAGAGAGCTTTGTGTGAGAGAACTTGAACTCAATTCACATTCATAATTACAGTTCAGATTTATACAACTCTGACAGATGGACTCAGGGGCATTGATACAAACCACATTGCAGGGAGGAGTAAGAAAGCTTCATGTTCAGAATTTAAAGACTTTTGACTTAGGGGAAATAGAAGCTAGTTTTAGGAGAGCTGAGATTATAAAAGGCAGTTGGGTGGGAATGGGGAAGTATTAAGTAGATTTCTATTTAAAAACTTGTCCAGTTAGTGATGTGTCAAATGTTGCTTTAAATCTATGTTTATTTTGTTGTTGTTGTTGTTAGGTGCTGCTGAGTCGGTATCCGACTCATAGCGACCCTCTGTGCAACGGGAAACACTACTGTCAGTGCTTCTCTGCTGTTCATAGGGTTTTCAATGGCAGATTGATTTTTTTTGGGGAGGGGGTTGCCAGGTCCTTCTCCCAAGCCTACAGTTTCTGGTGTTCCCAGGCGGTCTCCCATCCAAGCACTAACCAGGCCCGACCCTGCTTAGCTTCCGAGATCTGACAGGATCAGATGCCACAGGGCTACAGCTGCATGTTTATTTTAGCAAGAATAAAATAAGTACCTCTTGTAGCAAGGTTTCTTGCATTAGATAGAGAAGTTGGAGAAAACTTTGCAAATGAATACAGTAATTGTGGTAGGCTTTATTACAGAATATATATTATCTTTGATAGGCTTAAGTTTATTGTAGGATCAATTTATATGAAATGATTTCTGGGTACTGTGATGATTTTATTTTTTGCCAATTTAGCTAAGCTAGCACTCTTTTTATCTCAGAATTTTCTTCTCTGTATGGTTGCCAGTAAGGGTTTGTCATAAAAGGAATTTGCTAGTGATTGGTCAGGCAGAAATCTTTATATTTGGAAGGTCAATTTAGAGTCTCAGATACAACTTATACTTTTCATTAATCTATGGTCATCTTGTGGGCAGTGGGGCAACAGCTTCTTCAACTCTTGCCAGACCTTTTTCAGCTTGTCTTAGCTTAAGGTCAGAACTGTGTGCTGCTTTGAGGGGGAAGGGCCCAGCTTCTTCAGGTCATCCACATCCCGGTTTGAAATGATGGGGATCAGACAACACAGGTACCAGTGTGCCCTCTTAGGTTTATCCTTGCTCCCCTGTTTTGCTTGCATCTTTTCTTGCTAATTATCTGGCCTGTGGATCTGTAACAACTTTAAGCCCGTCACTAGTTGGAGAGCCAATAACAAAGACTCTGCTTTAACCAAACTCAAGTTAGGCTCCTCTAAGCACTTTTGTTGACTTGGCTCTGGAACTTGGCCTCTGTCTTTGGCCCACCTAGTATACTTTTAGCAAGAATTATGCTGAATCAGTTTAGCAAAAACCCCCACCCTTGGTATCTAATCACCCTGGTCTGTCTTCAGAAGAATCCTGTCAAGTTGTCTTACCCAGAATCTTCCTTATCTTTGATGTTTCTTCTCAGTACTTTTCCTTTCACTAACTTTCTGCTCTGATTCTTGGCTACAAATCCCCACTTGTCCTTTTTTATTCATAATTGAGATTGATCTCTCTTCTCTACTAAAAAATCCTGCTGGCAGCAATGTTTTCTTTAATAAATCTTCCTTAATGTTTTTAACAGGTATCAGGATGCTATTTTTCTTTAACATCAACAACCTTCTATAGCCTTTACCAGCTTCCCTTTGTGGCCTTATTGACTTTGCTCTGATGCTTTAGCCATCCCAGGATCTCCCAAAATTATGTGCAGTCCAATCTTTATAATAAATCTCTTTTCCATGTTGTTGAGAATAGTCTTGTTTCCAAGGTCAAATATTAACTTAATTCCGCTGCCTACTTTGTGAATGACAAGAACCTCAGAGGGGCTTGCTCTCCAAATGCTCTTCAGCCTAAATTAGGTGTACCTTGATAAAGCAGAGGAAAAAATAAATTTACTAGTATCTAAAAATTTCAGGTTATGTCTAGGTATCCTAAACTTACATTATATATTCAGTACAAAAAGAGATTTATGTTAACCAGAGAACAGATTTCTGTGATGATGAAATCTCAAAAAGTAAGTATTCTTATTTTTATGGCATGCTTAACATGAACCAAGAGACTAGTGACCAGGGAATGTTAGTCTGGTGTCATGTCAACAAAAATATATTCAAAAGTATTGCAGAAGCTGGGTGCCAAGGTATGCACCTATAATAATCACAGCAACTCGGGAGGCTAAGTGAGGAGGATCATGAATTTGAGGCCAGAGGCAGCCTGCAGAATTTAGCAAGACCATCTCAATATAAAAAATATGAAAGGGGCATAGGAATGCAGCTCTAGGGTAGAGCAGTTGCTTAGCATGTTTGAGGCCCTGGGTTCAAACCCCAAGTACTGAAAAAAAAAAAGTATTAGAGTTGGATGATTATATAAAAACATTTATTACTTTTAGCACTAGCAATTCTAATATATATCTTGATAAAGATTTGGAAGAATAAGGTGGTGTTTTATTTGATGAAAGTCAGAATGTTAAATTGGTTAACTTGGCAATTATTTGTGTGTTAGAGAAGAAATAGAACTCTTCAGAAGTCAGTGGGACATTGTTAGATCCTACGTTCTTCAAATTTTTTACACTAGCAAGTGAAATGCTTCCTAGATATAAACCTCTAGTCAGTAGTTCTTGTGGGAAACACATAGCATTTATTTCTCAAGAAGAATAATTTTTGAATTGGACTCTTGTCCAATTCAAAGTGCCACAAGTTTGTTGTGTATAATACAACATAATTTTGAAAGAATTTTTTGCTTATCTTCCCTTTCATCACTTTCTAAAATATGAACATAGTAGAAATTTAGGATCAAGTTTTTGTATCTGTTATCCTCACTTAGTGATTGTTGTCATCCACTTGTGAGTGTGAAATCACAGTTTCATGTAGTTCTTCACCTTGTATTCCTCATGCCCCACAAAGTGAGGCTTCATTTAAGCACATAAAACTGAGAGAGTAGGGCAGGTTGGAGTGGGGTGCCCCAATGGGAGTGGGAGGTTGCATGAGGGAACAAGAGCTGATGACAGGCACTAAAAAGACAGAGGAGCCTATGGAAAGTGGCATTACTTCATGGATAAAATGGCGTATCTGGGGGTTGGATCTCTCATTTTCTAGTATATTTTATTTTCAGAACTATTTGTTTAAATGCAGTCCTCCACTAAAGAAAACTCAGTATTTAAAAGGGAATGGAGTTTAGCTCAGTTGCTAGAGTGCTGCCCTGCACTCTCTGAGGCCCTGGGTTCAAGTCCTAGCACAGAAAAAATGGGGGAAGTACCTGACAACCCACTCCCAAAACAATCCTGAAACAATCAGCCATTGAAAATCCTATAAATAACAGAGAAGCACTGACAATAGTCGTGGGCCTAGCAGAGTGTCTGAGAGTGTTTTTTTCTGTTGTACATAGGGTCACTATAAATTGGACTGACTAGATAACACAAGTATTTAAAAAAGAACCACTCTGGGTGAGAAAGGGTGGAGTACCCTTCCTCTATTCTACTTCTAAAGTGTAAAGTTGCAGTGTGTGGTGGTATATACCTATAATCCCAGCCCTCAGGCAGTGGAGCACAGGATCACCAGTTCAAGACCAGCCTGGGTACATAGAGAGACTGTCTCAAAAAACTAACAACAAACAAACAAACCATCACCATCACTAAGAACAAAAACAAAACAAATAGAAACAAACAAAAACGATAAAGTGTAAAGCTACTTTTGAACAAAGGATACAGGGCCTAGAAAACATTGAAAAACTGATGATTCCCATGTTCTTACTATAAAATTGAGAAAACGGTAGCCCAGAGACATTTCTAAAATCAAATGCCTATTTAGTGTTAGTTCTGAAATTTGGGACTAGAATCTATGTCCTGGTTCCAAATATCTGATTTTCCTGTTTTTTTAATTTGGGGTTTTGGCTGGATCTTTTAATCGAAGTCTATACACTTTAATTTACTACCACCCATTTACCTACTTCACACTTAACTTTCTGTCCTACAAAAAATTGCAATGGTCACATGGAATAAAAATCTTTCTGTATTCATCTTGCTAAGAACCCTATTTTTTGTTAGCTTTCCTTTTTTTGGTAAGGCATTTGAAACAGTATTATGTGAAAATCATGACTATATAAGTGCTGTTTGATGATGAAAAATAAGGGTATGTCTCCATCTCTGCTATAATAAAAATGTGGTTTGGTATAGTAGAAAGCCATTCATCATTCTATAAATATTTATTGTGCATTATGGTACCTGGTCTCCAGAGTTGTACTCCATAGACCTTGCTTCCAGCTTATTCATGCCTGGATGTTACAAGCTCATTAGATTTATTACCTGTCATTCAAGTTATTGCAGATGACAGTTTTATTGTAACCTGAGATCAGAAACACACCACAAGGAGCAAAAAGCCAATTAAAGGAGTCTTTATTGAACTGGCAGCCACAGAGGACTAGTATCTCTCAAAAACCGGTGGCCCCAAGAAACAGTTGCTGGAGACATAAATTTTGGCAAGCTTATAATCTCCACATTGTATGATTTGTATATAATCTCTAAATTCCTGGTATGATTTGTATCATAAGAACAAAAACAAAAACAAGCAGTTTCAGTAACAGACAATCACTTAGGTAATAGTTCTATTGTGTAAGCAGGGTGGTACAGAAGCAGAAGGGGCGGCTGACAGGCAATCAATCAGTGGTTAAGAATTAACAATTTAATTGGGCAGCCAGGCGGTTAAAATCAATTCTTCCAGTATGTAGTTTCTCAAAGGAAGGGGGTGCTACCTAAGATGGCAATGGTCCTGCAACTCAGTGCTGCTTTATAGTTTCACCAAATATTTTATCTCTGTATAACATGAGTTACTATTTTTCTAGCTCCCCAAAACAGTTTCTGTGCCACCCTCTGTGTGCTGTTGAAGATTTTGTTATTGTTAGGTGCTGTGGAGTTGGGTCGACTCATAACGACCCTATGTACAACAGAACAAAACTCTTCCACTATGTCAGTGCTTCTCTGCTATTCATAGGGTTTTCCATGGCTATTTGGGGAGTGGGTTGCTGGGTCCTTCTCCCAAGCCTACGGCAGGTGGTATTTGCAGGCAGTCTACTATCCAAGTACTAGCCAGGCCTGACCCTGCTTAGCTTCCAAGATCAGACGACAGGTGGTATGGCTGTAGGGTCCTAAAGATAGGGCCACATATTTTAGTGATCACCACATGCCACTTTTAGGTACCAATTTTTGTATTTGTCAACTTTGCTATAGTAACCAAATTTCAGGGGCTTGCAACAATCACCACCACCACCACCACAACAAAATATTTATTTTTCATCCACCTGGCAGGTAGGCTGTGATATAGCTTTGTTTCTGCTTATGGCATCTTCTCATTCTGGAACTCAGATTAAAGAAGTACCTGTATGGGACTTTCACATTCTTGTGGCAGAAGGGAAGATGTAGAGCCCTGGAAGAAGCTACTAATGTTTCACAAGGCTTCTGCACAGATGTGGCATACATTATGTGTGTTCACATTCCAGTGATCAAAACACGTTAAGTGGCCAAGGCCAATGTCAATGAAGTGGGGAGGTATACCCTCCCTCTAGTAGGAATGGCAACTTACATGACAGTGGTATGTCATACTTTTAGAGAGATGAGAGAAGTGAATAATTGCAAACAAAATGCCATCAACCACAAACATGTATATGCCTTTCTTTATATTTTTACTTCATAAAATCCCTCTGTTGGACCCAGTTTCATTGCTCTTTGATTTATCTATTTTGACCTGTCATCCTGGGCCTTAACTTTGCTCTATTCTCTTTTCTAGTTTCTATACTTGCTTGCCCCCACATGTCTGTCAGCTTGTTGTGTTGTGGGGGCTTGCATGTTGCTGTTACCCTGAAAGCTATGCCTCCAGTAGTTCAGATACCAGCAGGGCCTCCCATGGCAGACAGGTTTTAGTTGAACTTCCAGATTAAGACAGACTAGGGAGAAGGACCCGACAGCCCACTTCTGAAACAATTAGCCATTGAAAACCCTATGAATAGCAGAGAAACACTGTCAAATATAGTGCTGGAAAATGAGAGCCCCTCCCAGGCTAGAAGACATTCAAGAACCAACTGGGGAAGAGTTGCTGCCTCAAAATAGTAGTAGTTGTTGTTGTTAGGTGCTGTTGAGTCATGTCTCACTCAGCGACACTTACAGAGTTTTCAGTGGTTGATTGTTTTCAGGATTGCCTCGGGAGTGGATTGCCGTGTCCTCCTGTTTTTGTGGTACTGGGAATTGAACTTGGAACGTCAGAGACTGCAGGGCGGTGCTCTACAAACTGAGCTAAATCTCAGCCCCCCCTTAAAGTAGAGTCGACCTTAATGACAGGAATGGCGTAGAGCCCCTGGGATCTCCAGTTGCCAATGTGGCATGACTACTCAAAATGAGAAGAAACACAGTGGCTGCAATACTGGGGTCAAACATAAAAAAGCTCGTGTACGTGGCACAGTGTTGGGTAGTGTTTCATTCTGCTGTACTTAGGGTCACTGTGAGTTGGCTCTGACTCGATGGTATCTAACAACAATACTTGCTGGCAGCCTGCCTGCTGCCATGTCAGGTGCCTGCTGCACTCTGCCTTGTGACACTATCAGCTTTGCTCTCACTATCCCTGCTCTCCTACTGCTTTTCCAACTCTGATATGTGAGAGAAAAATAAAGACATTGTAAAACACAATTTTAGATTAACTACAGGCTAATGATTAAATTATTGTGCAATTTTACTTAAAGCATGAAATAATTAGACAACTGAAATTCTTTGATAGCTAGGGCTAGAAGACTCTGTTCTGCTGTTATATCTGAGGCCTCAAGAAGGTTGTCATTAGAGGTTAAATTCAGATTTAGAAAAGAAAATTATCTTATAATTCTGAATAGAATAAACTTGAGTGTTTCTTCTCAGGATGTTAATTCTACTTGAAAATAAAAACTTTATGTTAATCCTCTTGAAGGTTTTATTTGATCTGATACACAGGATGTCTATAATACATTGTTGAGTAAAGAAAGTAAATCTGACCAATCTTATACAGTAGTTCAATTTTATAGTTTTTCTGTATGCACAAAGAATATGTATATATGCATATATATGAGGCTATCTACAGAGGATGCCAAAATATATATACATTTTGTGATGAAAACTTTCGATTTTGCTGTTTTAAGAATGTGTGGTTTGCTTATAGGTACTAGCATTCTTTTGATTAATCCCATTTTTTAAGCAAACGTCATAATACGTCATAATAATTGTTATAATTCAACTCAACCTTGAAAAGTAATACATGGATATCATCTCTTAAAAATGTGTATATGTTTTTTGGCACTCCAGTGTATAGCTAGCTATTTTTTGATATATACCACACTGATAAGTGTGTGTTCTTAAAGAATGGAGATGCATAACTTTTATTTTCATCATTAATTCTGTTTTGTTTAAATTTTTAGAAGCATAATATTACCTTTCTCATAAAAAAGAAAAACTAGAAGGATAGCTCATAGTCATCAATATGTTGTTAGATGCTAACTCAAAATCTGTGAAACATTTTTCTGTTACATTTCATATGATTTCATGAAAATTCAGAAGCAGGAACATTTTCATACATAGTGAGTTATTGGAAAACTTATTATGCATGTGTTTTAGGAGTGTGATGTTATTTATACAGCCTATGGATAAGAATGTGAAGTCCTGTAGCAGGGAGAAGTAGTGATGACACTTTCTGGTAGGGCTCTCTGCATTCCTCTATATGACTCCCTTAAATATGTGCTTTATTAGCCAGTCAGTGGAAATAAGAATAACCAGTTCTTTTTAAAAGTAAATGTGTCAATTTTCTTAGTGGTATTTTGTGTTTGTTTTGCATTTTGTTTTTATTTTTTGGCCCCTCAACTTAGTTCAGTTTCCTGCTACAGTTCAAATACTTAGTTCTGCTAAGTTCTATTTTTTTCTATGATGGTTTTTCAATTACTCCCAACTGGTAGAAAATTAGGTTTTAAAATAATGATTCCTATCCGCATTTATTTTCCTTAAAAATACTATAAGTATTTAAAAAATTATATCTCTTTGGGCATATGGATTGGTGGTTATAAAAATGAAGACAATGACAATAAGAGAATTATTAATATTTATTGAGAGCTTACTCTGTGCCAGGTTCTAAGTACTGTGCACATGTAAATTCATTTCCTACAGAAATCCTAATATCAAATGATTCACATTTTACAGATACATCATGAAGCAGAGTGAAACTAAGTAATTTGTACCCCCAAGGCTTGGCACTAGTGAAATATGAAAAATGGAGAAGTTGAGATCACCCTAAAATCATTAAGAACAGTGGCAGAGATGACATTGTTCTGGAAGCATCCTACAATGGCTTTCACTGTGACCATGTGATAGAAAGCACTACTTCCATATCACTAGGGAATCTACTAAATGACAAGAGCCAATCTACAGAGTATTAGTCTCTGATACATTTTTAAAAAATCAAATAATAAAATTTTATTGAGGGGCATCAAATAAAAATTGACTATCCGAAGTCACATACTAGATGCCAAATTAGCAATACTGCCTGAGATGAATGTCAGTTATTCACAAACTGACTCATAGTTTTAAGACATGTTTGGTTTTTTTTTTTTTTTTTTTAATATATATCAGGTATATTTTTCCCTTTATTAGTAAATGATGATGGGGTATAGAGTAATACAGTATTGGCTTTTTTCCATTATGTATCCTTTACATCACTTCTGGCAACACTTATGTCAACCCACAGTTTATGGAGCCTTATGGTTAACATATAGTAAAACTTGCCTGCAGCCATAGCCCTGTGGCATCCAACTTCAGATCGGAAGTTAAGCAGGGTTTGGCCTGGTTAGTACTTGGATGGGAGACTGTCTGGGAACACCAGGTGCTGTAGGCTTGAGAGACAGACCGGGTAACCCACTCCCAAAAATCAATCTGCCATTGAAAACCCTATGAACAGCAGAGAAGCACTGACAATAGTGTTTCGCCTGTTGTACATAGGGTAGCTATGAGTCAGATACCAACTTGAGAGCAACTAACAACAACAATATGGTAAAACTCAAGTGCTTATTTGAGTTATATTCCCCTATTTTTCCAATGTACTCATGAAGTTGTGCTGTTTACATTGAGATCTTCCTCTCCCCCTTCATCCCTCCACACTGACTTTCCTCCTCACCCCATTTCCCCAATTTCACTTCCCTCTGCTAGTTCCCTCCCTCCTTTCTACTCTTTAAATTGTCCCTTCTTTGCTAAGTTTAATTTTACATCATATATATACATATATATATATATATCAATTTATGTATAGGATTTTCTTCTTCCTTTAAGTATAATTCAGCTCCCACATATGAGTGAGAACATATAGTATTTCTCTTTTTGGGCTTGTGTTCATGAACTTAAGATAATGCTCTCCGGTTCCATCCATTTTGCTGCAAATGACATTATTTCATTTTTTTTATTGATGAGTAGTATTCCATAGTGTATATGTACTATAGTTTTTTTAATCCATTCTTCTGTTGATGGGCACCTTGGTTTGTTCCATATCCTTGCTATTATGAAAAGTGCTGCATTGAACATGGAGATGCAGGTATCTCTGTCATATGATGACTTGTCTCCCTTTGGGTATATTCCTAGTAAAGGTATAGCTGGGTCATATAGTAGTTCTATTTTTAGTTTTCTGAGGTATCTCCATATTGATTTCCAAAGTGGTTGAACCAATTTATAGTCCCACCAACAGTATAAGAGGGTTCTTTTTTTCTCCACAACCTCACCAGCATTTGTTATTATTTGTTTTGTTGATCTTGGCCATTCTTACTGAAGTAAGGTGGAATCTCAGAGTTGTTTTGATTGCATTTCCCTAATGGTTAAGGATATTAAGCATTGTTTTCATGTGCTTCATGGCCTTATGAACTTCTTCATTTGAGAACTGTCTGTTCAGTTCCTTTGCCCACTTATGTATTGGATTATTTGTTGTCTTGGTAATTGCTTTCTTGAGTTCTTTGTAAATTCTAGAAAATAGTCCTCTGTGAGATGTGAAGATTTCCTCCTATTCAATGGGATCTTCCTTAACTCTGTTGATTGTTTCCTTTGCTGTACAGAACCTTTTTAATTTCATATAATTCTATTTGTCTATTCTTGCAATTTCCTGAGCAATTGGAGTCTTATTAAGGAAATGCTCTCCTATGCCTATGTGTTGGAGTATGTTGCCTATCTTTTCTTTTAGTATGTTTAAGTTTTCTGGTTTTATGTTGAGATCTTTTATTTATTTTGAATAAACTCTTATGCAGATTGAGAGGTGTGGGTCTGTTTTCATTTTTCTGCTGATGGAAATCCATGTTTCCCAGCACCATTTGTTGAAGAAGCTACCTTTTCTCCAATTTGTTCACTTAGCTTCTTTGTTAAAGATGCATTGGGGTATCTCTGGGTCCTCAATTCTGTTCCAGTGGTCTTCAGGTCTATTTTTGTGCCAGTACCAAGCTGTCTTTGCTACTATAGCCCTGTAGTATAGTTTAAAGTCAGAGATTGTGATCCTGCCTGCACTAGTTTTGCAACTTAAGAGTGTTTTGGCTATATGTGGTCTTTTGTGTTTCCATATGAATTTTGGATTATTTTTTCTATTTCTGTAAAGTATGTCATTGGAATTTTAATGGGAATTGCATTAAATCTGTAGATGGTAGTATAGCCATTTTTATAACATTGATTCTCCCAAGGAACAGGGGAGATCCGTCTACCTTCTAGTATCCTCTGTGATTTCTTTCTTTTATGTTTTGAAGTCTTCCTTGTAGAGATATGCAGGATCTTTGGTTAGATTGATTCCTAAGTATTTAAATTTTTGGTGGGCTATTGTGAAAGGGATTGTAGCCTTATTTTCCTTCTCTTCCTGCTCACAGTTGGTGTAAAGGAAAGTTACTGATTTTTGAGTGTTAATTTTGTTCTGATACATTTTTAAAGTATGACTTTTTCTGTTGCAGAAATGCAAATGAACTTCAATCTTGGTGTCCTTTTGTGAGAAAGCCTCATAAAAGGAAATGTTCATTCTTTAACTAAAAAAAATATGGAAATGATCACTTTTTAATAACTAAATAATCAGCAATACAAACTTTGGAGGAAACCATCAGGATGTATTGCAACTTAAGGGAAGACTAGCCTGCAACCATACCATTGTGGCATCTGATCCCATTGGCTCTCAGAAGCTAAGTAGGGTTGGGCCTGGTTAGTCCTTGGGTGGGAGAGAAGCCTACACCTTAGGAGAAGGACCCAGCAACCCACTTCCCACTGAAAACAGTCAGCCATTGAAAACTCTATGAATAGCAGAGAAGCACCGACAAAGTGTTTCGCCTATCATACATAGAGTTGCTATGAGTCAGACACTGACTCCACAGTACCTAATAACAACAATAACAACAAGAAAAGATTATGAGAAAACCAGATGAAATCACTACCACAAACAAGCATGCCTAAAACGCTCACCAAGGTCAGTATCAGAATATCTTTGGAGGTTGCAGCTCCTTTAATAGGGGGAAATTTGTTGAAGTCCAATTTGGGCAGATGGATGGAAAAGGGCAGGAAAGGGCACCCTGGCTGAGAAAGATGACTATGTTGGTTGTAGTTAATAAATGACACATTCTACTGTCCTCCAAATAATATTTGGGTGAGACATTGAAACTAACCAAATTCTTTATCTCATTGTATTGTAGCATGAATTTCATAATTTGCTCAGTTGATAGGTTTCTTTTCTTTTGTTCTTTATGATGCTGATATACAGATTGGTCTATTTCTTGGTGGTAAATAGCTGACAAAGAATTTTTTCTACACATATAAAAGTCTTGTTAAAAAGCAGGTTATAAGCTGAAAAATATATTTATACAAGTGAGAAAATCTTTCAGAGGCTACACTTCAGAGGGAGTATCCATCATCTTGGTTGCAGTAGGTTCCATAACACACAAGGCTACATTACTTAGCTGTCCTTATAACACATAGCAGTGACGTAACTAGAATTTTCAGTTTTTGTTGTTAGGTGCTGTCAAGTTGGGACTAATAGTGACTTTCTTGGGTTTTTCAGTGGCTGACCATTTTGGGAATGGGCTGCCTTCTGTCCTTCTCCTTCTCCCATTTTTTTGTGGTGCTGGGGATTGAATCCAGGGACTCAGAGAGCACAGAGCAGCAAGCACTCTACCAACTGAGATAAACCCTAGCCCAGAGTTTTCAGAATATATTATATTCCATATTAGTAAGGCCAATTTGGTATTAGACTCCTGGTTTCTCAAAGTTTAAAATGTCTTTAATTTTATGTATTTATTTTGGAGAGGTATATTCTGACATTAAAATATTATAAGTGTTTTATGACTAACTTATATAGTATATTTTTTAAAATGTTTATTTGAAACTAGACCTTCTTGGCCTTGTTCTGGTCTTTCATTTATCATCATCACTCATAAAATAAAATAAATTGAGGGTTGACAGTTTGTTTTTTGATATTAGTTGCTGCAAAAGTAATATTTCATCTTTGGATCAAGCCATAAATAATAGAATGAGACAAATGGAGACTGTCTTTTAATGATAAGGCATTTATATTCTATTATAAAGTTGTGCCTATAAGACATGTTGGGCAGTGCCTAGAATGATTAATTTATTTTTGATTCAGTGAACAAAGTCATTGCCATTAAGAAGAAAGGCTACTGGGCTCTGTGGTATATGTCTGTGATCCCAATTACTCAGGAGGCTGAGGCAGGAGGATCAAAAATACAAGGGCAGAGGCAGGCTGTGCAACTTAGCATGACCATGTCTCAAAATAAAAAATTAACAAGGGGTTAGGGGTGCATCTCAGTGGTAGAGCACTTGCCTAGCATGTTTGAAGCCCCAGGTTCAATCCCCTAGTACTGAAAAAAAGAAAAGAAAAGGCATCAGTGTTTAAAATGTCTCCACTCTTCTTATATACTAGTTCACTAAATTAAAACCAAAATTAAACCTGTTGTTGAATTTTTCCTTCTAATTTTCACCCTTTTGTTCTATTAGTAAGTCTACACTATCAGTATCAGTACTAGTTATAGATTACTATTGAATATAAACAATATCATATGGTATTTAAGAATAACATATAACATAGATATCATTCATTTTATAGATGTTTTTGATGTCAGTTCCATTAAGCATGTCTTGTATTGTTAGTTGTATTTTAATGTAATGTCCCATCTTCCTAGCTAGACAACATAAATTTGTACATTCTATGAGGAGCCAGACAAGGACAAATATATCTGCTTTAGAGCTCAATTTCCATGTGTGCAAAAATGTGGAAAGTGGAGTATTAGATGATCCTGGAGGTGTGATGAGTTGTGATGAGTTGCCTTTGGGATAACAAATGTTATACTGCACATTACCTAGTATTTTGCACATTAAAACTATTTTATATGCTCAACTTCACCGTGTTGATTGTTTAAGATTTTTTTTTAGTAATGTTACATTTTTGAAGATTCAGTGAAATTTTTTTTTTTTTTTCGGTACTGGGGGTTGAACCCAGGGTCTCATGCCTGCATGCTCTGCAAGTGCTGGACCACTGAGCTGTGCCCCCAGCCCTTTTTTTTTTTTTTTTTTACTGTTTTTTTGTTTTGTTTTGTTTTTTGTTTTTGAGACAGGGTCTCGTTAAGTTACGCAGACTGCCTCTGGTCTCGAACTTGCGATCCTCCTGCCTCTGCCTCCCGGGCCGCTGGGATTACAGGCATGCACCACTGCGCCCAGCACAAGATTCAGTGAATTTTTAAAATATTGAATTTATCCATATTCTACCAAGTTTGAAATCTAAATATGTAGAAAACATTTTTAATAATTAAAATCCAAATAATGCATTTCTTCAACAAATCATTCTTCAGCAAGATACTTTGATTATTGCTGATGTTTTCTGGTGAGATAAAATGCTCTATTGATTTGAAGAAGTAAAAAATATCTAAAATATTTATGAAATGAAATTGAAGCTTACTGAAGCTTATTTTATTTTTTCTTAACTTTGTGGGTCACTATTGTTTATCTACATAACTTTAAAAATATAAAAACTTATCTTCTTGATACTTATTAATCTTTAATACACTTAAGAATGCAAGTGGGGGCCGGGCGTGGTGGTGCACGCCTGTAATCCCAGCAGCTCGGGAGGCGGAGGTGGGAGGATCGCAAGTTCGAGACCAGAGGCAGTGTGCGTAACTTAGCGAGACCCTATCTCAAAAAGTTAAAAAAAATGGGCTGAGGTGCAGCTCAGTGGTCCAGCACTTGCAGAGCATGCAGGCTCGAGGCTCTGGGTTCAACCCCCAGTACCACAAAAAAAAAAAAAAAAAAAAAATGCAAGTGGGCTTATTTCTCAGAACACTTTTAGTTTATGTTTAAAAGAGAAGGGATATAAGAATACTAAAAGATAATTTAATATAAACTTTTTAAAAATTTAAGAATTAAATGCATTGTGTTGGGTTGAATAAATACCAAGTATAAGTAATTTATGTCAAATGTATGAAAGTAGAAGGACAGAACACAGCTTTTTACTGTAGAAGCAAGAAATGCTCCATACGGTCTTTCCAATAGGTCTTAGTAGAAAGGAGAAGTTTGAGAGGGAGTAAAGGCATATTAGGAGGATGCTTAGAAAAGAGAAGTTGGCTTGGAGAATGTATGGAAGGAATAGAGGTGGAAAAAAAGTGACATGGTCAGGGATTTGTGTTTATTTCCTAGGGATACTATAACAAAGTATCACAAATCTGGGGAGTTGGGACAATAGAAATTTACTCTCTTGACCATTCTAGAGGCCAGAACTCCAAATTCAAGTTGTTGGGAAGTGTTTTTTTTTTTGTTTTTCCCCTTGGAGAGTGAGAGAAAATCCATTTCATATTTCATGCCTGTGTTCTGGTTCATGGTATCTGCCAGCAAGCCTTGACATTCCTTGGCTTGTGGACACATCACTCCAGTCTCTATCCCTATCTTCACATCTCCTTCTCTTCTGTGTGTCTCTGTGTCATCTAATTTATATCTTATGAGAAAAAGTATCATTGTATTTAGAGCTCACCCTTGATCCAGGCTGATTGTCTTAATATCCTTTGTTGTTGTTATGTTATTGTTAGGTACCATCTATCCAGATCCAACTCAACCACACTATGTACAACAGAATGACACATTCCCTGACACTGTGCCATGCACACAATCTTTTTTATGTTTAAGCCCATTGTTGCAAACACTGTGTCACTCCATCTAGTTGAGGGTCTTCCTTTATTTTGTTGACCTGCCACCCTCTCTTCTCCAAGGATTGGTCCCTTCAGACAAAATGTCCAAAATACATAAGGTCAGTCTAGCCATCCTTGCTTCCAGGGAGCACTGTGGTTGCACTTCTTCTAGGACAGATCTGTTGGTTCTTTTGGCAGTCCATGGTATATTAAATATTCATCTCCAGCACCATAATTCTAAAGCATCAATTATCCTGTCTCCCTTATTCACTGTTCAGCTTTCACAAGCATGTGATGTGACTGAAAATACCGTGGCATGAGCCAGGCACACCTTTATCTTCAATGTGACATCTATACTTTTCAACACTTTAAGGAGGTCTTTTGCAATAGTTTTTCCCAATGTAATGTGTCTTTTGAATTTTTGACTGCTGTATCCGTGGGCGTTGCTTGTAGAACCAGGTAAAGGAAAATCTTGGACAACCTCAGTCATTTGTTCATTTATCATGAAGTTGCTTACTGACCCAGTTGTAAGGATTTTTATTTTCTTGATGTTGAGGTGCAATCCATATTGAAGGTTGTCTTCTTTGACCTTCATTAATAAATGTTTCAAATCCTCTTCATTTTCAACAAAGTTGTGTCATCTGAATAATGCAGGTTGTTAAAAAGTCTTCCTTCAATCCTGATGACTTAATTATATCTGCAAAGATCTTTCCAAATAAGATCACATTCACCAATTCTGGGTTGATATATCTTTTAGGGGGCTGTCATTTATCCCACTACATGTCTTTTGACAAGGACTTAATTCTACGGATGAAAGAGTTTATAAGCAAGGCTGTGCCATTATTACACTTGCTATATGGACAGATAGGCTGGAATCAAGGAAAAAGGATTTGGAGAAGAGATCTGGATTCAAAGAGATTTCTGAGATAAAATATACAAGCTTGATTTCAGGTCGACAGGAGTGAGAGTGATCTTGGATGTGATAAATTTGAAGTACTCGTGACATTTAGGAGAAAATGCAGGTCGAGATTCAGCAGAGGGCTTGTGTGATCAAGTGTTAGACAAGTGGCTCCCAGTAAACCACAACTCTTGAGTGTTCACACTCGTTCCTCCCTTAAGCCGACTCGGCATGGCCTGTATGATTGCTTTTGGCTAATAGGACATTAGCATTAGCAAGTATTATTCATGGTTGATAAGCTCATACATATTAGTCTCATTTTCTTGAAATGCTCCCTCTTGGAACCCAATTGCCATGTTGTAAGGAAAGATCCTATTGAGAGAAATCATGTAAAGAAGGCCTGGAGGATGTCACTATGTGGCAATGGGCCTCCTGGGGGAGAACTAAGCAGCTTCAGTCATAGTTAGCATTGAATCCTTAGAAATGTGCAACGGGCCTTGGACCCTTTAGCACAGGGTGGCTCCCAGCTGAATGCAGCCACATGAGTGACCTGAGCTAATCCCAAGTGGACAAAAGAACCCTGGACTAACCAACACAATTTTGCTAAGTAGAAAAAAAAATCATTGCTTTAAGCAACTAAGTTTTGAGGTAGTTTGATATGTTTCAGCCCTCCTTACATGTCTGTAATGCCCAATGGTCGGTCACACAATGAAATTCAGAAATATCTGTTTAAGGGGATGGAATGATTAGAGGCAAGTTTAGGAGCCAGAAGTTCATTGGGCTTCTAGAGATTGGTACCAAGTTGTGGGACATTGGAAAGTTCGGATGGAACCAGGAGCCGGGGAGTTATGTGTCTGCTTTAGATCTCAGTTTTCACATGTACAAAAATGTAGGAAGTGGAATATTAGATAATCTATAAGGTTCCCTTCAGTACTAAAATATAATGGGCCTCTTTGGACTAATAAAAGTTAGTGTGCATGTCACCCAGTGTTTTGCACATTAAAAGTACTCAAATAAATACTACTTGGTGAGCTGGGTGTATTGGTGCATGCCTATAATCCCAGCACTCAGGCAAGTTGGAGTCCAGCCTGGGCCAAAAAGCAGGATCCTAGCTGAAAATAAAAGGCCAATTGTCAATGGCCATGATAATGAAATTAGTACTTTGATGAAAAAGAAATCCTAAATTCTTGAAACTACAAATAGGAGGATTGGAAGATCACTTTCTCTTCTCTGATGGTATGCTACTTGGACAATATTTACAGCTTGGTGGAGATGAGGAGGGGTGGATGAAGAGGGCGTCTGCAGAGCATTTTCCTTGATCTAACTGATTTGTCTTTATAATATCATACCTTTTTCAGGTTGGTAGTGCCCTGGGGGATTCCGTAGACTGAACAGTGTCTTGACAATGTATCTATTTTCACAATATCATACCTTGTCTGGTATGATTGTTTGTGCCCATGAGGGGATTCTATAGCCTGCAAATGCTGTTGTAGAGTGTACTGTTAACAGTTTTGATGGAATTAGCAGATGAGCAGAAGAGGGCAGAATTACACAGAAAATTCTTTAGAGTTGTATTTCTTAAGGGGAAATATATTTTTATTTTATTTCCTAAAGGGACTTTTTAAAAGTTTCCTGTTAGGCCAAGTATTTTCCATTTGCCCCTCTACATCTTACACAGATCCTCCTTTGTCTCCCCAACTTTCTGCCCAAGGAGGATGACCTACATGGATTCCATGAATAGACTCCAATGTCTTCTAGCTTCCAGTTAGGTCTGGTCACTGGTAGGAAGGAATGAGAAGGATGAATTTAAGGAATTTATTCCTGATATCCTTCCTTTGAGGTCATCTTGAGCTTTCTATGTCTTGTCAGGCTGTCACTGCTCCCCTCAAGGCAGTTGTAACTTCATAAGCCTCTCTCCTTCCCATCCCGGTAACCTTTCCCCCTCTCCTCCAATTAGGTCTTGACATGGCGACATCCCTGCTGCTGGGAGTCCAGGTCTCTTCACTGTGCTTGAGGTGTACCTATACTCTACTTTTTCAACTAGTCCCTTTGTAAATTATCCCTCCTGGAATGATTATAGTTTGAATGTGCTCTTTCTGTTGTTGAGACTATGACTAATACACATGCCATTCTACAGATTGAGAATGAAGAGAAAATGGCAGTTGGGCCACACCAACATACATTTTTTTAAAACAGTATTTGTGGGTTGAACCCAGGCCCCCCCAAAAAATACTTTGCAAGACCAACACATATCTTATCATGCCTCCCTCCTTTACAGCCCTCTGGACTGTCTTATGTGTGCTCTCTGTCACCTTACTCTTTTCCCCAACTATGAACATCTTTAGTGACCTCATGTACCAAGCAGGGAACATGACTACAGCCAATTCAAAACCAAGCCAGAAATGCCAAATTCATTTCCCCACATCTCTCTTTTATTGCATTCCCCACTTACCCACTCTTCTTCTCTACTCTCACCTCTCTTGATGTTATAGACTCAAGTCCTCAATCAAATGCAGGAGTTTTAAATTCTGTTTTGTGATATGAATAGGGTTCTAGGGATGGACAGTGGGATGGCTGCACAACAATGAGAATATACTTAATGCCATTCAACTGTACACTTAAAAATGGTAAATATTTTAGATATCTTACCACAATTAAAAACACATATATACATAAAATGCAGAGGTTTTGTCTTGGTCTTCTTTTGTCTCCTGAGCCTTGAACATGATAAATGCTAGACAACTGGTTATATAATGAATACATGGAAATATCTGTTTATTAAGCCTCTGTTTCCAGGTAGCCATGGCTGGTCCACGTCTCTTCCTTCAGTGGGGATGCTCAGTGCTTTTCTTGCCTCCATGCACAACAGTGCTGCTGTACTGTGACTATGTACATGTGCCAGTGAATAGTTTTTGATGTTTTGTAATAGCTTTATTGAGGTATAATTCACAGACCTTTCAATTCACTCATTTAAAATGTACAATTCAATGAACTTTAACATATTCACAGATTGTACAACCATCATCATAATCAATTTTAGAATATTTTCATTACCCCTAATCTCTCAAAGAATCTCTTACCCATTTGTAGTCACTCTGTTTTTTCTCCATGCAGAAAGTAATCAATTTTTTGTTTCTATGGATTTGCTTAGTTTGAACATTTCATATAAACCACATGACACAAAATGTGACCACTTATGACTATATTCTTTTATTTTGCATGGTATTTTTAAGGTTATCCGAATTGTATGTAAAACTGCTTCATTGCTTTTTATGGCTATCATTTCACTGTATGGACATACCACATTTTATCTATTCATTAATGAATTCATGAACATTTGGATTATTTCCACTGAATACTGGTAACTATTTAGCAACCAGTTGTCTATAAAAAAATCCTGACTTGGATCATTTGTAGATTTCCATAACATTTTTGAGTACACAATTGGAAATAAAGGCTATAATAGGCTCTTGTGAGTCCCTACCAGTCAATTCCAGAAAATCAGTAGACATCTTTACTGATAGAACACCAAGTGTCCAGAGGTGTGACCCTATGCAATGAGGTTTCTACACTCTAGTAAATGAGGATAATAATGATAAAAAACTTAAAAGTAATAGAACAGTTAACATTTACTGAACACTTTGTAATGTGCTGGGCACTGTACTAAACATTTTTTTCTACATTTAATTCTTAATCATCACTTACTTTCTTAGCAGTCAACCCCTAACTTCCAATTTGCTTGGTTCAAAACAGCTGGTATCTCTGCTGTTTTGTAAATATTCCACATGCCCTTTCATAAATTTGGCACCTGCTCCCTCTACCTGGTGTACTTGTATTACAGATACTAACCCAGCTCATTTGCTCACTTCTATCTAATTTCTGCTGAGGTGTCCTCTCTTCAGAAAGGCTTTTTCTACCACTGCATCCCCTTATCTAATCCTTTGCCAAGCTCTCTTTTTCTTTGCAGCACTTATCATTGACATTCCATTCTCTGCATATTTATTTTCTGGCTATTTCCCTACCATAATGTAAGCACCATGAAGGCAAAATCTGTGAATACGTTAAAGTTCATTGAATTGCACACTTTGAGTAAATTGAAGGGAATGTGAATTACATCTGAATACAGCTGTTACAAAACAATGACAAAGAACATCTATTCACACACAACTGGTCATAGTATGATGGTCACTCATGTACATGGAGGTAAGAAAGGCCCTGGACATTTGTTTTATTCTCACTTTATTCTCACTGTGTCCCAGTGCCAAGGCCATGCTCTTTACTTTGAAGATTAAGCTGGAAAATTTGGAATTTTTGAACCAGTGCCTCCTTCTGCTTCTCCTGGTGCTGTCAGAAGAATGTTTAGAGGACATTCTACCTCATTCCCTGCATTCCTGTTACTAGTCCAAGTTCTGGCACAGGTAATAGTTAGCTGACAGGTGGGAGACAACCTAGTAATGAGGCTAAGTGTGTGCCTCACCCTACAGCCAAACTCAGTGGACCTCCATCCCAGCACTGCCACTGACTGACTGGATACCTCGGTTATGTTACTCAAATTCTCCGAATACCCCACCTTTAAAATGGGACAATAAATCCCCACCTTATAGGTTTGTTGAGAGGATCAATTAATGTTAAAATGATCAAAACATAGCAAGCACTCAAAACACTTGATCTGCTTGACCCTGAGGAAACCTTCCAAGAGTAAGCTTTACTTCCTGGGGAAGCCACCTGTGCGGCTGCCACACGGAACCGGTGCAGGACTTTCCTATTAGCCTCATCACTGGTGTTCCATAAGAGCACTTCCGGGTTGTCCCCCTGCTCCGAGTTCTCCAGCTTCTGTTGTTTGCCACAGGAGAGGAGACCTCCTGGGTCTCCAGAAAGTGTCACCAGCTTATTGCTCTTTCCTGGCTCATTGCCTAGCTTAACCACCAGGACTGGAAAAGGCCTGAGAGAAACTGATGTTATTTTCAGCTTGAGTAGGTAGATCCAAAGCATACTCAAGGCAGGAGACATCTTTACGCATAAGCCCCTGGACTTAGAGAGTGAAGGACGTTGGTGGAGGAAGAAGGAGGAGATAACCAGTCATACATGAAAGGAAGAGAAACTATCTGGAGTGAAGGATTGACTGTAAGGAGGACCCCCTGGAAGCCCTCAAGTCCACTTTGCCTAAGCAACAGCTATGCAGGGTCTCAGCCCAAGTAACTAAGTTTTACACCCTCCCTCCCTCCCTACACACACACACACACACACACACACACACACACACACACACACACCCCACTTTCCCCTGAATTTGGCTAAAGTCATGAATTGATCACAAGGGGGATTTCATTTGCTAATTTCAGAGAAATTCAGTTCCATTGATATTTACTGGACGCCCACAAGGTACTGGACAGGCTCGGGAATCCTGAGAACTAACAGTCCACAGTCTCATCCCAGAAAAATAACCCTGCCTGTCTCTGAGCATCCCCAGTTCCCCAGAGTCCACTTCTGCGTTCTGATCCTCGCAAAGCATAAATACTTCTTTGTACCAGGGCTCCCACTGCGCTCCCAACTGGAGACGCTGAAGGATTAAGGGGCGGGGAACGGGGAGGGCAGGGAAGGTGAGGAAGGAGGAAGGGAAGGAGGAAGGACCCAGGTGCGTGTCGCCCTTCCCTTCGGGTTCCAATCAGGAGTCAGCCGGCCCGCGGTGTTCCCGGGCGCCGACTCTGGCCGGCCCGAGACTCTTCCAGGAACTGCCTGGCATCCTGGGCCGTGGACTTTGGCTGGTCTGGCGTCCGCGTCTGCCTCCTCCCCTCTCCCCTCCCTCCAGGCTCGGTGCCTCGCTCCGGGGCGTGTCCTGCCCTACCTCCCTTCCACATTGGTCCACTCAGCCAGTTGCAGCGGCTGCAGCTCGGTGGCGGCAGCCAGAGCGAGAGCGGCGGTCGCCCTGCTCGCCACGACAGGAGCCGGGGCCACGGCGGCGGCGCAGGGCCGGGCACCTGTGCCGAGCAGGAGTGGCGGGGCCAGGGGGTGGGGCTGGTGCCAACCACGTGGAGCTGCAAAAGGACGGGGCACCTCCCAGCTGGGACTCCTGTGTTCGGAACAGCCTCCGGGTGGCCGGGAGGCGGCACCCGGCTGGGAGCGCGGGTGCGGGGGAACATGTGCAGGCTCAGCTAGAGGCCGCGGGGCAGGCAGACGCCGGGGCCAAGTGTAGAGAGCAAGGCAAGCGGTGGCCCGGACCATGACAGCCTCCCACCTGGACTTCGGGGAGGTGGAAACTTTCCTGGACAGGCACCCAGAGTTGTTTGAAGATTACTTGATGCGGAAGGGGAAGCAGGAGATGGTGGAGAAGTGGCTGCAGAGGCACAGGCAGGGTCAGGGGGCTTCAGGCCCAAGGCCCGCCCTGGCTGGCACCAGCAGCTTGGCTGTCGGAGGTGGCAGAGGCGGCGGCGGCGTCGCTGGTAGCCCTGGACCCCATGGCTCTGCCGACAGGCAGCCCGCTCCCGGTGGCCGGGACTGTGGTGGGGTTCCCCTGAGTCCCAGCTGGGCCAGTGGCGGCAGGGGCGATGGGAACTTGCAGCGGAGAGCTTCTCAAAAAGAGCTAAGGAAGAGTTTTGCCCGCTCCAAGGCCATCCATGTGAACAGGACCTACGATGAGCAGGTGACCTCCCGGGCCCAGGAGCCCCTGAGCAGTGTGCGGCGGAGGGCGCTCCTCCGGAAGGCCAGCTCCCTGCCCCCCACCACAGCCCACATTCTCAGTGCCCTGCTGGAATCAAGGGTGAATCCGCCTCAGTACCCCCCGACGGCCATCGACTACAAGTGCCACCTCAAAAAGCATAATGAGCGCCAGTTCTTCCTGGAACTGGTCAAGGATATCTCCAATGACCTTGACCTCACCAGCCTAAGCTACAAGATCCTCATCTTTGTCTGTCTCATGGTGGACGCCGACCGCTGCTCGCTCTTCCTAGTGGAAGGGGCAGCTGCTGGCAAGAAGAGCTTGGTCTCCAAATTCTTTGATGTGCATGCAGGAACCCCACTGCTGCCCTGTAGCAGCACAGAGAACTCAAATGAGGTGCAGGTCCCCTGGGGCAAAGGAATCATTGGCTATGTCGGGGAGCATGGAGAAACAGTCAACATTCCTGATGCCTACCAGGTAGGACCTTGCACAGCCCTCTCCTTCCCAAGCCTCACTAGCTTGGGAGCCAAGCCTCCCGTGACCCCTGGGCATCCAGGAAGACATTCATTTAGGCTCTTTACAATACAATCTTGCTATTTAAAGTCCTTCTTGAGTTCAGATTAGTTAGAATAGTTCATCATCTTTGATTTAATGGTCTTTTCCTAACACATGGTTTATTCATATATCACTCAGTAATACCACATGTTTCTCTGTGAAGATATTGTTTTTAAGAACATCAGTATATGGCTTTAGAATGTTAGGAAAAGGTGTCAAGAATTCCAGTGTTAGTCCAAAGAAAATGGATATTTTTGTGTTTCTAATGTTTTGAGGGGACCATAATGCCTTTTCTTTCTTCAATTCAAGGTTAGAAAAGGAAGAAAGTGCTTACTACATCCCTGTCTCCTTCTCTTGCTTAAATTTGCATTAGTTCTGTGGGAGGAAAGAAGAGAAAGGAAGGAGGAAAGTCAGGAAACTGTAACCTGTTTTTGTTTTCTTTTAATCATTTAAATTTTATTTTAATTGTTTCTGTGTTGAGTCTAGAGAGGTTGACACACAGAGCAGCTAGTTATGTTTAGGCTTGAATACAGCATTATCTGCAGTCAATTTTTGACAGGACTCAGCAAAGTTTTAGTTTGTAACATAGAATTATACCTAGATAATTTTTTTTAGCATCTCCAAAGGCAATTGGCAGGGTAAACAGGGTAGTTTCAAGTGGAAAAGAAAACCCAACATGCTGTGGTCTGGTTTTCCTAACCCTTTCATTTTCACAGTGATTTGAACTTGATATTGATTGCTGGATCTGAAAGCCGGTCAGTTCTAATTTCTCCAGTATGGAGTCACTGAATGTGACAAGGCTGGATGCCACTGTCAGTGAGACTTCTGCAGGGTTTATAAGAATGGAAAGTTCTTATCCTTGGTTATGAAGGTTTTGTAGTCACTTGATGACTGTTTCTTCCAATTGTCTCATAGAGATACCTGTTTTTCTAGAGTTTGGTTGGTGCCAAATAGAATAGTAAAAGTGGAGGGAAAGATACCAACAGAAAAGTTTTCTCTATTTCATCTACAAGTTTATAATTTTTACATGGAGAATTGACTAGCTTGTAATAAAACCAAGGCTCATATTTTTGTGAGATGTTGGTCAACAAAACCTTTTAATATCAATGGATGCCTGTCAAAATACCATTTTTGTTATCCTTTTGTTATTGGGGAGCTGCATTATTCATATGTCCTTCTTGAAGACCTTAATAAGTTTAGATCTAGCAACCAATTAATGATTTTCAACAAGTGTCTGTTTCTTTATAGTCTTAGAAAGCGATAGGAAGAAATGAAAACATTTACTAATGGATATGTTGAAGATTCTGTAAAATATTGGTTAAAAAAAACCACAAATTCTTTTCTTTCTTATTATTTCCACATCCTTATTATGTGCCTGTGCTGCAGGAATCCCTTCCTAGTTGGATGATTCTTGTTAAAGCTTAGAACTGCCGTCTTTTCTCTTTATTGCTTTTATTTTTCTTATTCATTCCCAATTGATTTTCTGACTTCCATACCTTTTATTTCTTACTGTTCTCTTTCAGCTTCTAAGTTTTATTTAATATTGTTCATATACTGCCTGCCCCTTGTTCAAGAGCATAATTTTTGGCCTCAGCAGTTAACTTGTCTTCCTGATGCCTAGAATTGTGGCTGTGGGCATTATCACAGGCATACAAAATCAGGTTTTCAGCTGTTATTCCTTTCTGTGGGGTCTGCCTTTATTCTGCACAGTGTAAAAGTTGCCTTTTAATATTTGGAAGCTGACATTGGGAAAGAGAGTTTTTTTCCTTCTTTTACTCCGAGAGTTGTCATGATGGCTATAAATAAGGCTGTGTTGTTGGAAGATTGGGAAAAGGTAGGTAGGGGAAGGGTGCTATCTGGATTGGGTGCTTAAGATCTTGGTTCACCTTGCTTTCATTTCTATGTGGTTACAAAGTGTTTTCTTTCTCCATTGGCTTTTATTATGTATTATTTCTAATTTGGTGTGTTCTTCTTAATTTTACTTATGCTACTCTTCTTCGCTAAAACTTTTTTCTTTATTTTAATACACTACTGTCATTATTAGCACAACCTAGGGGGAATTTTTAATCTCTCCGAATCTCAATTGCCCCATTCACAAAAATGAGAATAATAACACCTACCTGGCAAAGCTTATTGTGAATGTAAAATGAGATACTTAGTGCATTAAAGCTCCTAAAATAGTAACTGTTACATTGCAATTACTTAAGAAATGGTAACCTACCACCATACCACCCTGGCCTTCGATCTCATCAGATCTCAGAAGTGAAGTAGGGTTGAGTCTGGTTAGTATTTGGATGGGAGACCACCTGGGAATACCAGGTTCTGTAGGTTAGGGAGGAGGACCTGGCAGCCCACTCCCAAAACAATCTACCATTGAAAACCCTGTGAATAGCAGAGAAACACTGATGACAGTGCTGGGCATGGCACAGTATCAGGTAGTGTTTGTTCCGTTGTACATAGTGTGGCTATCAGCCAGACCTGACTCGACAGCAAGTAACGACAACGACAGCAGCAAAGAAATGGTAGCAGTCTATGACAACCACGATGATGATGATGATGATGATATTCAATTTGTGATTATTCTTTCTCTTTATCTCATTTTCAGTTATTTTGATCTTTATCTGGGATTGAGATGTGAACTCAGCACATTTTGACCAGCCTAATTTTTCCCTAGCTGGGATTTGGCTCAGTTGGTAGAGTGCTGCACTGCAGTCTCTGAGGTTCCAAGTTCAATTCCCAGCACCACCAAAATGGGAGAAGGGCCTGGAAATCCACTCCCAAGGCAATCCCGAAACAGGTCTCTATGAGTCGGATACCAACTCGATGGCACCTAACAACAACTTTTCCCTGAGTCATGCTCCACCCTTAAATTAAATATGTAGAACTGGCTTTAGATTCAAGGAATATAAAATTAGCGATTCTTCCACTCTCTATTTGACACTCTCCCACATGTGGTTGATAATAACTGATTGTATCCTAACATCTCAAAAGTTCTACAATTTTGTTTCTCTTAGTAACTCATATGATGTAACTTTTTAACAGAGTTGTAGTAGTATTGCATCCTTCCCTAATTCTAGCATTTCCCCTATCCTTTTTCTTTTCTATTGTTACAGGTTTCTCTTGGTGAAAACTGACAAGCCCCCAAATGCATGTTCTTTTATTATGATGCATTTTAATTCTTAACAAGTGTGTAAACATGTTGGTTTTTCTATGTACAAATATAACCATTCTTCCTAATACTTTGAAAACAAATATATTTTTAAGGTGTTTCTCGCTCACATTCAGTTAGTGTACTTTTTTCTTTAGGAGATGACATTTTCATCACAGTTTCAAACTTTAGTCATTTGATAATTAGATTAATGAGTTTAATCATTGGAAGCTCATAATATGAGAAAGAGAAAGGCATTGAAGATATGAAATTATGTTTAGGCATGACATTCTAAACTCAAGGGTAGAATTTTAGGAAATACCAAAATTGAATAAAACTTTGGTAGCCTAAAACTCCTCTGTTCATTTCATTATTTTGCATTACTTTTTTGCTGAGACCAGGTCTCACTATGTAGCTCAAGCTGGCTTTGAACCCATGATCCTCCCAGTTTAGCCTCCTGGGTGCTGGGATTACAGGTGTGCACCACTGTGACCAGCATATTCTACTTTTCTTAATTAGTCCCGAAAAACAGACTTGAAATTAGAAAAATAAAGAATTGTAAGTGGAAAAACAAATTCATTTTATGTATCCAGTATGATCATAGTAACTACAATTTGCCTTTTTTCTCCTGACAGTTATAAGTTATTAAACAGCCCACTTTAATATAGTAATGAATAAATTGCCCTCAAGAGGTTGAAAATAAGAGCACTCAAGTAACAGGTGTTCTCTTTGAAATTATTCTAAACATTCAGAATATAAACCTTTAAACATTAATAAAAAAGTGTGAGATGAATTTGTGTAAGTGTTGATGACGATGACACAGGTGTTTGATGGACTTGGGTCTGAAAAGCAGCGAGGTGTTTTGTTAGGTGAACTGAGAGGAGGAAACGGGATGACGCAGAAAAGTTCCAGGCGTGCTAGGCTTTCAGAAGACCTGATCTGTTTACAAAACAGATTCATTGATTCAGTGGATTGAGCTACGGGCACTAAGAGCCCATTATACTCAAGGCTCTCGATGGACAGCCTTTGGGTGTACAAAGGTGAGAGGACACCCTTCTTGTCCTCCAAGAACTTGCAGGGCCATTTACTCTACATAAAGCGCTAACACCACCAAGCTGCACTTAAATGGCAAAACTAAATGGCCTTACTCTAGGAGAAGAGTGAAGTTACTATGTGACTCAGCTCATGATGGAAGACTTCATGGAGGACGTGCCATTCAAGCTGTAAAAAGGGTTAGATTTCTCAGCTGGAGATGGTTTTGAGGTAAGGGGCAGTGATCCAAGTACTACAAAATGGCTTCAGCAGAGACAGTGATGAGTAAGCACAAAGTGTGTACAAGGGACAGTGAGTGCTTTAATTTGGCCAAAGTACTGCATATACTACAGCATGAAGGTAGGCTGGGGTTTAGCTCAGTGTGTAGAGTGCGGCTCTGAGCTCTCTGAGGCCCTGGGTTTGATCCCCAGCCTTGCAAAAATGCAAGAAGGATGTGTCAGCCCATTTCTGAAACAATCAGCCATTGAAAACCCAGTGAGGGTCGCTATGAGTCCAACCCAATTTGATGGCATCTAACAATGAACAACAGCATGAAGATGCAAAAATTAAGGTGAAGACAAAAAGAATGGAGGATTTTGAGCACCTGGCCAAAGAGTTTGCTAATAGGAGCCCTTAAAAACATCTTGTCATGATCAAAGTGGTGTTTTAGGTAACTTGGTGGCAATGGCTGAATGGATTGAACAGGGAAAGGCTTGCAGCTGTGAAAATAATTAGGGGTCTATTATGATGGTCTGGTGGAGCCATAATGAACAACTGAACTAATACAAGAACAATGGGTATGGGCAGCAGGGAACAGATGGGAGATGTCCTCCAGGTGTGAATTTGGGTTAGGGTTGAGGGAGGTCAATGATAATTCAGAGATACTGAGCCTGGGAGATATTAAGAAAGGTATGCTTTCATAAAAATACAGGAAGAAGAACTAGGTTAATGGGAAAAAATTCTAAGTAGGACCAGCTATATAATTTTGGGAGCCTAATGCAAAATAATAAAGCAGGGCTCCAGCTGAGAGTGTAGAAGTCAATCTCTCCTTCCAAAGAGTCTGTGCTCCAAATCACAGTAACTTCCCGACTGGGAATCCTAAGGGATTAAACCTGTCAGCCTCTGAAATTCTTGGTATCTGAAGTTGGGGTGGCCGAAAGGCCCTGAGGAGTTGCCTACTGATTGTACCCTGGTGTTGCTAGCTCTGGGTAGATATGATCACAGCCTTGTTCCACTCTGAGATGGCATAGGGCATGCACTTTACTCTCCCCATTCCCCCACACAGACCCCTCTAGGAGGAGAAGGCACTGGCAGATATGGTATATGAGCCCCTATCCCCACTGATGTGACCAGGTTGTTGCTCCTGATCTCAGGGTAGGGATGACAAGAAGGAGGCAAGATGGGGCCATGGACACCCAAGAGCAAGGATCTGGTGGCCAAGAACTAGTCCTGGGTGGGGAGTGGGAGGGGAGACTGCATGAGAGCCAAGGCTGTGAACTCTGGGTTCATACTCCATGATTTCATTGGGCTTCACTTTAAAAGCACAAACTCAAAAATAAAATTACTAAGAATTTCACATAAGTTCAAAGGAGGATCATGTCCAGCTAGGATAAGAAGGGTCAGGGATTAGCAAGAGGTTCATGAAGATGGGCAGCATTAATCCTCAAGGACACTGCCCCCCCCCACTTCACTGGTCACATGCTCATGAAGCTGCCTGTGATTCTGAGTCATACTGAGTCTAAGGTGGAGAAGTTCAATTTTATTGCAGCCTAGTGTCTATTACAGTCCTTCATGTGGCCTCAGCTCCATCCTAATTAAATCACATTCCATTTTTGATCCCTGGATGATGCTTTTCTATTTCTATGCTTTGCATCCCATCTGCCAGGACTACTTTTTCTCCATCTTTACTCATCTAAATACTACTCTGCCTTCTCATGATATAAGAAAGGATACCTAATGGTTCATCTTTGAGAGGAGGTGAAAAGCAAAACAAAAAATTATACATAAAGTTGTGTTTAGGAATACATTGTGTAATACTGATATATGTAATACAGAAATACAAAAATTATAATGATACTTAACAGTTCATTTTTAATTGAATTTCATTTTCTATCTCATTTAAAAATAATTTCCATAACAACATTTAAAGTGTCTAGTGATGTAAGTGTTTCCATTCCTGATAGGCAGGTGCTCACAGATAGGGTCTACAGTCTTGTGATTGAATTGTTGAGATTTGCTTTAAAAGGTAGATGTTGACCCAACTCCAACTCTAGTGTTATAAAGGAGTTTCATGAAATCTTATTTCAGCTTTGCACACAGTGTTTTAAAAAGTCCCTCAAGCCCCTGAGCAAGTTCACTAGCCCAGAACAAGAATTGATTTTGTGCTTGCAGAGGGAAACATTTGCTCTTTCAGCCCATCTTCCTGCCAGACACACGATCATGATAAACACAATGACAAATTGCATTTACTGCTTTGTACATGAAGATAGATTACAGAACAGTACAATTCCTACAGAATCATGAAGAGGTAATTTAAGGTTAACTTAATTTTTTTCCCAACCCATAAACTAAATGTTTACTAATCTGACCAATTTATTTTGGTTCCTGAATTTTGGGTCACCTGTTTATTTATAAGGCAGGCTTAATTTGGATTCTAAGTGTCATGTTTAGTACAGTGTTGGGGAATCATATGAAGTTTTCCTCTGAAATAGCTTTGAGTTGTTTTATAGGAAAGTCAACAAGATCATTAAGGTATACTACTTACTACTTTAGTCACTTATTTCAAGGGTAGTATTTTGCAATGTGACCACATTCTTTTGGAAAGTGGAATTTGAATCATAAAAAGGTCAGTTTAATCATAAGAGACTGGGTTGAGTTTATAACATTTTAGGAGAAACTTTGGTTCCTGGTCATTTATAAGCATTGAAACTAAATTTATTTGTTTGTTTGTTTGTTTCCAGGATTAAAACAGTAAAGAAGGGTTTTTAGCATTAAAATGTGTGCTTTTTATAATTCCAAGGCTTTATTATTAATCGGTTGTCTATAGTTGTACCGGGGCTAGGGTTTTTAGCTCAGTTGGTAGAATGTTACTCTGTGTTCTCTGAAGCCCTGGGTTTGATCCCCAGCACTGCAAAAATGGAAGAAGGACCTGGAAGCCCACTCTTGAAGCAATCCTGAAGCAATCAGCCATTGAAAACTATGAATATCAGAGAAGCACTGGTGTAGCACAGGGCACAGCACATTCTGTGGTACACAGGGTCACTCTTGAGTCAGACTCGACGGGCACCTAATAACCACCACCACCACATTAATTGGTTGATTTTAACTGAGCAGTGGTTTCATATATTAGTAATAAATTGTGTTTTGTACCATAAAATACAGATTAGGCTGTTGCAATTTTAGGACAAGAAATCTTTTACACCTGTATAAAATAATAGGAACCCATGAGATACCTCTTTAGGGTATGTATTAAAAAATAATTATTGAAGGTAAAGAGAATCTCCACTGTTAGTTAACAATCACCTCATTTATTAGAGTACTATGAACCAGGTTTTAACTCACTGGCATGCATTTTTCTCTTTTAATCCTCTCAGTAGTCTTCCAGTTTTTGGAAAGAGAGACTGAGGCATGGAGGAGTTAAGTGATTTGCTCAAAGTGACTCAGCTGGTAAGTGAGGGAGCTGGGATTCAAGTTGAGTTCATGCCAGCCACTCCCTGGGCAGCCTCTCCTGACCACTAATTTTTGTATGCACGTTTACATCTCTCTTTTCTTTCTCCTTTTCTCTACCTATCTAAATACTCTCACCCTTTAAACCCATCTTCATGAAACTCTTGCTAATCCCTGATCCTTCTCACCCTAGCTGGACATGATTCTCTCTTGAACTTTGAAATGCTTTTTTTTTTTTTAAGTATTATAACTGTGTGGATACTGAAATGATGTTTTAAATGTAATCTCTGATATATATATATATATATATATATATATGTATTATGCCTTCTTTACTTCTCATACACTGAAGTGGATCACTTCAACTGAATAATTATCACATATCTATTTTACATTGGCCAGGTCATGTGCTTCCGAGCAGGAAGTTCAGCCTACTCAGACAGTATAGGCAGATCAGGAAATTCATCTCCTGAACACATCCTTTAGCTCTTCAACCTTCATTTTGAGTTTTTTTTTTTAAATAGAATTAAGTTTATGAAGCCCAGATAACTGGTAAATTATTTGAACAGCTTGTCTACAGTAATTAAGTCTCCACATTAATTGCTCTACCCTTAAATTCCCTCCTTTTTTTTTTTTCACTCTATGCAGAGCCTATATTAAAGAGAGAGTACACTGAACCTAATACAAATAATGAGAAATATCCCATTGTCAAATTCTAGGAGGGGAATAGGATGGAGCATGACTGCCCTGGCTAGCTGAATTTTCTAGTTTTCTCATGATTACCTCATTCAGATAGTACAACTTCTTGAAGGTAAATCACTCCTTCCAGCATAAAGCCTGACAGGTATTGGGATTTTTTTTTTGCAAATCTTTACAGATGTAGGAGATTATATTGACCAACCTTGTAATTATTTTTCAGGAACATTGCCCTTTCAAGTTTATCAATTACAAATCTTATGCTTCACACAGTCTCAAAAGATATAATAAAAATTCACATTTTAAGATGATTGTATTCCCAGCTACCCTTTCCAAATTATAGTTATTAATTTGATGTCCATGGGCTGTATCCAAATGAAAGCTGTCTTTTTCCCTTTGGTTACTTAGAGTTATCACCAATACACTGGGTTGGTCGCTAAATCTCCTCCTCTTCCCAACCTCCTAAACTGCCAACCCTAGATGTAAAGAGGAGAAGGCAGCTACCGGAACCCAGAGAATGAGAGAGTACCAGCTGTGGAGGAGGAGCTGCCCAGCCAGAGCTGTGGCCTGGGGGAGGGGAACTCAGCCATGGGTAGGCTATGCCCTGGAAGAGAGAGCCAAGGAAACATTACTCTGCTTACACCCTCCATCCCCAGCCCATGCCGCTCATTGACTGAACCCAAGAAGAGAAAGGATCCTGGGACAGCAGTTTCCAAGAGACAGCTTCTGGCACAGAACAGGGCAGCAAATGGTGGAAAGTATATCAGGAGAGTGAAATGGGGACCATACAGCACTGGTGATGTGTATAGAGACCAAGTCAGGGAGGAATAACCTTATTGGAATTGAACACTCAATGTCATCAGTATATAGAGCATGATGATCTAAGTCTGCTAAAAATAAATGTGGAGATGCCATAATGATATTTGACCACCTTATTCTTTCCAAATAATTGTATATATTCTTGATACTCTGTATCTCTAAAGAAATGCCACAGATGGTAACCCAGGGCAAACACCTACAAGGTGTTTTTGGTTTCATTTATGGGACCTTTCCTTTTTTCGACTTTTTCTTTTTTTTTTTTCTTTTTGTGATACTAGGGGGTTGAATCCAGTGTCTCATGCTTGCATGCGTTGCAAGTACTGTATTACTGAGCTGCATCCCTAGCCTATTTTCTACTTTTTATTTTGAGGCAAGGTCTTGCTAAGTTACACAGGCTACCTCTGGTCTCGAACTTGTAATCCTCCTGCTTCCACCTCCCAATGAAACTTGCTCTTGATTAAGCTCATTTGTTTGAGAGTTGAGGTAACTGGTCATGTTGGTGTAACAGATATCATCACAGTGTAATAGACCATGCAGTAGACTCAGAAATCTTAGATTTTATTCTCAGTTCTGCCTTACTTTGTTCAGCTATAACATGGAGGTAATATTTCCAGACATGTCTACATTATAGTGTTTTGTAAGGATGTAATCATTAAATCTAATCATTACTTTTTTTTTTTTTTTTTTTTTTGGTACTGGGGGTTGAACCCAGGGCCTCACGCTTGCATGCTCTGCAAGTGCTGGACCACTGAGCTGCACCCCCAGCCCATTTTTTACTTTTTGAGACAGGGTCTCACTAAGTTACCCAGAATGGCTCTGGTCTCGAACTTGCGATCCTCCTGCCTCCGCCTCCCAAGCCAAAATCTAATCATTGCATTTTGTGAAATAATGGAAAAGCATTTTCAAAAGGATAAAGTAAAAAGTGTAAGATGCTGTTAATTTTTAATTGCAAGGCCTGGCTCTAGGAAGGACCTTGCACACAGAAGGAACATTTTGATCCAAAATGTTCGAGTATCTGTGTTGACTTATTTTCTTATTTTCTATGTTCTTCCTTTTTTGTTTGTTTTGTTTTTTGTTATTTTGTTTGCTTTTTTGAGACAGGGTGTTGCTCGATATATAGCCCAGGCTGGTCTTGAACTCATGATCCTCCTGCCTTGGCCTCCTAAGTGCTGGGATTACAGCATGTGCCACCATGCCTTGATTATTTTGTATATTCCTAATGCTTTCACATTTAGGGCATCCTGGACAGACTGTCCCTCCCAAAGCTAGCCAGTTCCTAAAGATGGCAAAGGATTCCCCTTTAAGGATGCCTTTGATATACAAATCAACCAATATACAGCTGACATCCCAATCATCTCCTTTATCAAACATTCATTTTCTAATACTCCCCTTGACCTAAATCACCTGTTAGTCATCTTTCCATCGCTGTGACAAAATACATGAGAAAAACAACTGAAAAGGAGGAAAGGTTTATTTTGGCTCATGGCTTCAGTCCATAGTGGCCTGGCCCAGGTGCACTGACCCTAAACTGAGGCAGAATGTCATGGTGGCAGAGCCTATAGTGGAGGAGGCTACTCACCTCATGGAAACCAGGAAATGAAGGGTGAGAGAGAGGAAGAGGAAGAGGGAGGGAGGGAAGGTGAGAGAGAAAGAGAGAGAGAGAGAGAGAGAGAGAGAGAGAGAGAGAGAGAGAGAAATGTGAGAGCAAGTGCGTGAGTGTGCAAGGGACCAGGGACAAGATATACTCTTCAAGAGCATACATGCACTGACCTTCTTCCTTCAACTAGGCTCTATCTCCTAATAATCTATTCAGTTATAAGTTCGTCAATGAGCTAATACATTGGTGAGGTCAGAGACCTCATGATCCAATCACCTCTCAAGGTCCCACCTCTGACCGCTATTGTATTGAGGACCAAGGCTTCAATACATGACTTTTTGGGGGACATTTCATAGCCAAACTACATCATCACCCCAGAGCCAGGGACCAGATAGCTAGGCACTACCATTTTGCCCAGAGCCCACCCAAATTATTCAACTAGCCAATCATAAACTTACTCAGCCTACTTTCATTGCCCTGCCCATTCCTTCCCTCAAGAACCCCAATAAAGGCTCTGAGCTGTGCTCTGCCATTGCTCTTCCACCACCTGTCTGACCCTGGTCCTTCCCCATGCGGCCCTGTGTGGCATGTTGTGTGCCTCTTGCATCTAGGGTCTATGAGTAGAAACTTGTTCTTTTATGGCAATCATTTCTATGTCTGCATGTCTTATATACCTGATTAAAACAAATTCTGAGTGTATATTAAATAGTATCACACATACATGATACCTTACACAGAGGCAATGATTAAAGTATAAAATAATCAGATGCTTTAAGTGAACATTAGGCTGTGAAGATTTACTGGTCATAATACATATTTGGTACCTTTCAAGAACAAGTATGTAGAATTTCTTTTTATAACTGACTGATGTGCTTATTTTTCTATTATAATATGTAATTGTAAAGTACATGTTGCGTTTCTGTGTTATAAATACCCCTATGAAATCTCCAGCTTGGTCATTTGTGGTTTTATTGTTGAAATTCTGAAGATTAAAAAAAATGACAGTATTTGAATCAAATACATGTAAACTAAATAAATTCTGACAGTTGACATTAAAGAGTAAATGAATACTGCCTCTCAATTCTGTTTTTTTTTTTTTTTTTTTTTTTGTGTGTGTGTGTGGTACTTGGGGTTGAACCCAGGGCCTCACACATACATTGCAAGTGCTCTATCCTTAGGCTGCACCCCCAGCCCATTTTTAAAATTTTTATTTTGAGATGGTGTCTTGCTAAGTTATCCAGGCTGCTTCTGGCCTTGAACTTTCCATCCTCCTGCTTCTGCCATCTGAGTAGCTGGGATTATAGGTGTGTACCACCAGGCGTGGTCTAAACTTCAGTTCTTGCAATCAAGATTTTATAACTTATTGTTGTTAGGTGCCGTCAAGTTGTGTCCAACTCATAGAGACCCTCTTAGGGTTTTCAATGGCTGATTGTTTCGGGATTGTCTTGGGAGTGGATTGCCACATCCTTCTCCCATTTTTGCAGTGCTGGGAATTGAACCTGGAACCTCAGAGACTTCAGAGTGACGCTCTACCAACTGAGCTAAATCTTTGCCCTATAACTTACTAGGCTAAGTGGAATCCATGATACAATTCTACTCCTTTTTTTTTGTCCCTTTAGTATTTGGAGACAGGGTCTCATTCTAAAGCTCAGGCTGGTCTTGAACACTATATAGACTAGGCTGGACTCTATCTTGTGATCTTCCTGCCTTAGCCTCCCAAGTTTCAGAGTTATAGGCATGTACCCAAGTTTCAGAGTTATAGGCATGTACCACCATGCCCAGCATCATGGTTTTACTTTAAGTGGGTTGATAATTAACTAAAAAAAGAGATAGGCTTTTTATGTTTTTCTCATTGGAAATGGTACTATTTTTTAAGACTGTGCATTATCCTTTTTTATGCTGGCCTTACAACTTTATCTGAATGTTTTAAACTTCACTTTTTTCAATTAAAAAAATTAGATGATATTCCCTTTTTCTTTAAATGCCCATGCACAGTTTAATGAGCTAAGACGTTTTATGGATATTTGGCAACTTAATGTGCATGATTACATATTTAAAGTTTAATAATGGCTGTAATGGAATTAAGAACTGTAGGCTTGGGACCTTGTGGGAAAGATTATCCTAGAGTTGCTACGGAAACCTTTCTAGGTTTTTATTCTTTTCTGCATAAGGTCCTCTGGAAAAGGGAAGCGATAACTCTGTCTTCCTAGTGGCTATCTTTTCGGAGTACCCATATTGCCCTGTTAGCCTCCTTTGGTTTCCAGAGGACTGCTAAGTGAGAGGGTGTATACTTTGTGTGGTACTAGGACTGGCTGCTGCTGTTCTTCTTTTTCTTTAGGTATGTGAGACTAAGATCAGATTCTTTTCTCATTTCTTTGAGCATGGGATTTGAAAGCCTGGGATAGCCCGTCTCTCCTTTTGATCATAACCCCAAGATTATCATGCAGAGAAACAAGGAGAAGAGCAGTCAGGCCAGCAAACGTGCCAGTCATTGACCCTGCAGGGAGAGGAGCTCAGGATCTCTGGAGAGGAGGCTGAGAGCACAGCTGGGAGCTGAGGCATCTCTTCCCCCTCCTTTGCCACCCATTTTTAAAAGGAACAAACAAGAGCAGCTTCTGATCTGGTTCCTCCTCTTTACTCATGCCTGCTGTAAATAGATAGGAACTGGCACTCAGAGGGTGCCTGCTAATTTAAAATACAAAGGGCAGGAAAACATTTTTCCACCTCCAAATTAGCCAAATTGAGATTCTGCTGTGTTAAATTGAAGAACAAAAAGGTCAACTGAGAAAAAAAGAACCACTATCATCATAAAAGTATTTCATATTTAAGACCTTGGGTTTCTTTCTAAGGAAGAAGCAATTTTATTCTTTAGAAATAGCTTCTAAAGAAACAGGGTCAAACATTCATGTATGTAGTAATATAGCAAAATAGCATCATTAGTAACTTCTTGTAGCAACCTTGTAACACTGTATTGTTTAATGTAAACTTGTATGGCAATATTTTAATGCAAATTTATGTGGAAAAGAGAAAGGCATAAAATATAATAGATATGCTCTCTCACTAGCACGTGAAGCCTAAATTTAATTCCAAGCTATCTCCTCTATTTGCTCTTCCCTTTTGATCTGACCTTCTTCCTTGAATGTTAGCTTAGCACCTCCTAGAGTATATGACAACTAGTGGGTACTTGGTAAATCATATTTGTGTAAATGGAAGAGCATTTGTTATAGTTTTTATTTTGTCTCAAGACTGACATTGATGTGACCATGATGTATGTTAGAGTTTGTATTAGTCAGGGTTCTCTAGGGAGACAGAACTGTTAGGATAGATAGGAAGAAAAAAGGAAAGGAAGAAAGGAAGGAAGGAAGGAAGGGAGAGAGAGAGAGAGAGAGAGAGAGAGAGAGAGAGAGAGAGAGAGAGAGAGATTAGAAGAATTGACTTATGTGATTATGGAGACTGAGAAGTGCCATGATAGGTTGTCTATAAGCAATAGGCACTCGGATGCTGGTAGCCTGGCTCAGTCCAAGTCCAAAGGCCTCAGAACAAAGGAGTGGATGGTATAACTCTCAGTCTGGACCAAAGGCCTGAGAACCCAGGGGTCCACTGATTTAGGTCCTGGAGTCCAAAGGCTAGAGAGCCTGGAGTTTTATATCTAAGGACAGGAAAGAAAGAGTGTATCTTAGTTCCCAGAGATAGAAGTTAGACACGTGTGCATTTTTTTTCTGTTTTCATTCACTCTAGGACCAGGGCCAATTGGGTGATGCCTGCTCAGATTGAGTGTAGATCTTCCTTATCCAGTTGACTCAGACTGGTGCACGCTAACCTCCTCAGGGTATACCCACATAGATAGACCCAAAATAATGCTTTGCCAGGTTTCTAGATATTTCTTAATCTAGTCAAGTTGAAACTCCAAATTAACCATCACAGGGTTTCTCTGCAGTGGCACTATTCATATTTTGGAGTGGATAATTCTTTGTTGTGTTTGAGGGCTGACTTGTGCATTGTGTAGTGCTTAGCAGCATCTTTGGCCTCTACTCATTACATGCTTACCCACTTGTGGCAATTTGAAAACTCTCCAAAAATTGTGGAATGTCTCCTGGAGGCAAAACTGACCCTCCTCCTGGCTTTTGGGAACCATTGATGTAGGGCAAATTGGCAATAATTGTGTACTGCCTTAACAATATTCATAACTTCTAATGTAACAATTCCAGGTTCTTAAGGGAACTTTTTATGGATGTATATTCAAAGATTTGTTTATGTGAATGCTCATTGTAGTGTTATGTACAATAATGTAAAATTATCAACCCAAACATTCAACTAAAGGGTGGCATAAATAGATTATGGTTCATCATAAAATGGAATATTTAATCAGAGGAAATTGCTTACAAAATGCTATTAAGTGAACAAAACATATTGGAAAGCAACACAGTCTTGGTTTTCTTAGTAATAACAACAAAGGCTAAAGGGAAGTTGTTGGTGGAAGCAGTTTGGGAATCAGACACACTGGATTTGGTCCCACTATTCAAGGCCTGTGTCAGTGGTTAGTTGCTATGGTCCTAAAAGGGGGATAACGAAACCTATCTTAAAAGGTTGTTATCAGGATTAAATGCAATTATACATGAAAAGTGCTAAGCATGCTGTTTGCTGCTTTGCAAGCCCTCACTAAAGAGTGATTAGAGTAGTCCATGGTGAGAGGCTGAAAGTCGATATGCCAAAGCATTAAGAGAGGTGATCTCGGACGTGTGGGCTCAAGAGTAATTGTTCTCTTTTGTGTTTTGTTTCCTACAATTTTTCAAATATGTGTTAAATAATAATTAAGGAACCTGTAGTTGCTTTCATAGGCACAACTCCAAAGCTCAGTGGCACACAATGGCCATACAGCAGCAGGTCATTCCTCCCGATTCTGGAGCTCTTTTCAGAGCAGGATGGGAAGATGTCCTGCAGGAGGGGCTTTTTCCCCCTAAGGCTCCTCAGACCTGCAACACGGTGCTACCAAGTTCGCCCTTGGCATCAACACCCCATCAGCAGATGATGGGGAGAGAGAAAGAATTTGGCAAATGAAATGGGAAGGGTGTAGGGGACTCAGGAAGTGGTATGTGTCTCCTGCTCATGTTTCGTTCTCTTTCTAGACTGTAGAGCTCAGGTACCCCGCCATATTTAGCTGCAGGGAGGCTGGTCAACAAAGCTTCATCCTGCCTCAATCCTATGCAGTCACTATATCTTGGCCTTCAAGTGGTGAGCTGTCTTCTCCAGGAGGTCTTCATGGTTTTTGCTTACAAGAAAATTTTTTTTTAGCTTTTTTTTTGAAAAATTTTTTTAAACTTTTGTTTATTTATTTTGAGGCAAGTTCCCACTGTATAGCCCAGGCTTGTCTGAGCTCACTATGTAGCCCAGGCTGGCCTTGAAATGAGTTTGATATGAGACCATCCTCCTGCCTCAGCCCCCTAAGTGCTGGGATTACAGGCATGCACCACTGTACCCAGGAAATAATAGGATAGCATTAGTGTTACTCATTCTAATTTTTTTTTTTTTTTTGGCAATGTTGGGGACCAAATCCAGGCCCTTATATATGCTAGGCAAACGCTCTGCCACTGAGCTGTACTCAGCCTTACAAGATTTGAGAGAGAAAATCCATGAAGCTTTGGGGAAGGAAACAGAAATGACTCTTGCTGTTTTTTTCTTTTTGTTTTTCTTTTTTTTTTTTTCCCTCCATTGTTGGGAGTGGATTGGAGAATAGGACTCTGGAGGTAGGGAATTTTTAAAAAGAGATTGTTATCTCTACACTTAAGGATTTGAGTGTTGTAAGGTCAACAGCTAAGTTCAAACCTGGCCACATAATTTTTGGCACTCAGTGAAAAATGAAAATGAGGGTGTCTTCCTGGGACAGGGAGGTTGATCTCCCCTTCTCCCAAGGTACTGCCTTCAGGCCAGCCCCTTCCATCCCCAAAGGGCTGCAACCTGTGTGCCAGAGCACACTGTTTACCTGGATCAGCATGGGTAAAAGAGCCCCATGGAGTCCCTTACTGAACATGTCATGGTGCTGGCAGCCTGGTGTGGAGATACCTAGAGCCCGACCCCACCCTGAGATAGTGGAGGGCCCCTCACCCTCCCCAGACCCATGCTCAGACTCCTACCTGGGAGGGAACACAACAGTGGCACACAGTTCCCCCTGTTAACCTGACGCTGTTGCAGCACTGAATAGAATGAGTTGGGATCACGGGGCTGGGATGGGGAGCAGGAGGCTGTGAACCTCTCTGGAGCCTGAACTGTATGTGGACCCCTAAGGCATGCTCGAGCAGACTTCCTGTTCAAAGCATAAAGTCAGAAAATATGAATTTTAGGACAGTGACTGTAGAGCATTAAACTTCAAGGATGGGGAGCCCTTCTTGGTGGAGGGCCCTGGGTGACTATATTGGATGCAGGCTCACAAAGCCAACTTGGGACAAGCTTATCCTGTGACTTTAACTGTGAAAAGGAATGAGAATAGAAGTTCTTACCCCCACACCTGATTCCTGTAATACTTTGACCATATGACTCTTCTTTAATCCATTTTTTGTCTTTTTAATTTTGACACACCTGTCTTACTCTCCACTAAGCTGAGAGCTCACTGGGGGAAGGTACTATGACTTTCTAGGCTTTGGAGCACTCTGTGTGGCATAGCATCTGGCCCAGGGTAGGTAGGTGATCAATAAACACATGAAGATGTGAAGAAAAGGAAAGTAACTGAGAATACAGTCACAAGGACAAGAAGCCTGTGCTGTACTAGGTTCCAAGGTCAGATTAGAATAAGGGGTTTAGCTAGTAATACTGACCAAGGCCACTTATAGGCCAAGGGTCATTTCATTTTCTCATACACTGAGTAAACAGGGCAGCAGGGGTCCAGGCTGTGGATGTCAGAGAGAGGAAGGCACAGGGAACCAAAAACAATTCTTCTAATATTGGTAGAGAAGAGGAATTATCAGGCTTGGAAGGATGAAAGCAAGAGAGGAAGGCATCAGCTATGGCTCTAATATGACTGGACTGGGGCTTTGGGAAAATAGTGATGATGTAGTTAATAATGACAATGTTGGAACAAAGGAGACATTCTGTTTTTCATGTTTATTTAAATGTCAGTGGTGATATCTTTTAGGCAAGGCAGAATGATTCGCTAGAGAGTATAAAAGGTCAGACTGGGAGCTCTCTGATGTAGGAGTGGTAACTTAAGCCAGATTAATGTGCAGTATCAAGCCTTTGGCAAATGCACTGCCCCTGCTACTACGTCCACTTTTCTCTAGAAGTATTTATGTTTCTCTAGTCTGTACTTGTTTCCGGAAAGCATCCTCTGAGATTGTCAGATTCTTTTTTGGACTTGAGATATTTTTACGTGGATTATCTACCATTACCCTCAAAAACATTCATTCCTGTGGGAAGTGTGCAGTTTTTCTAAAGTCACGGTGTAAAGACCTAAATGACATTTCCAGAGACAGTAATCACAGCAGTTACTGTTCCAAAGCTCAAAGGAACAGTAGAGTGTAGACAAACACATTTACCTAACATGCTTCAGCATCCTCTGAACTGCTGGCTCTCCTTAACACCTCTCCTTTTCCGTTTGTCTCCCTCTACTTGTGTTTCTTCTCTCCATTCCTTTCTCTGGTGCTGTTTCCTCTTTGCTGACATCCCACACCTGTGGGTCCGTTGTATAATGGCTTCCCAGTCCGTCCTCCACCTTCCTCTTTTTCTCTTGCTTTCTGATTCTTCCTCCTTCCTCCTATCCTTGACTTTTTTTTTCTTTTCTCATTTTTTTTTTTTTATCATCCTTTTTTTTGCCTTCTCTGACTGGACTGACCTTAATATAAAACCTACACATAGGGAAAATAAGTGTTCATTTCTAGTTTTTAATTTTAAAATCAAAATTTTAAATCTCATAGGCCTCCCTCAGACAACAACTATCTTTTTTTTTTTTTTTATTGCCATGTGGTCTGTGTTTGTATCCTTCTCAATTTTAAAATCAGATACACGGAATATTTGTTTTTCTTTTTAAATACACAGAGTTTAATTACATTTTAAACTGTTACCCCACATGGACCTTGGTTGTAATTTATTTCCTGTGGATCAATGCCTTGCAATATAAAAAGAACCTTGTCCCTCAAGAACATTCTAAGTAGAACAAGTGATAGGGAAATTGGCATTTAAACACTGGTATACAACATCCAGGCTTTTATTAAAATGAAAACAATGATAAACATTCTTTCTTTGGTATATCTCTTAGCCTGGTGACCACCAGGAACTCTTAGCAACAGTGACACAGAAGTTACCATGCCAGCAATTCTCAGGTGCGTTGATTGAGGTCTTGTCTCTGTTAACCTGAAGTTCCTGATGGTGAATGTCCCCTGCAGGGGCTCATTTTTTCCCCCCTTTCCCCTTTTGTACACAGAAAGAAGTATTATCTATCTTCCTGAATCTGCCATGAAGCATGTGGGATTTAATCACCTCTGTTTATTGTATTTCTTATCCCTCAATGTTTTAACGTTCCAAAACTTGTTCATTCATTTGTAAAATCCAGCTACAGTACTTGCTGCTGCCCTTCTGTGACAATCCATCAGAGGGAAAGTCAACCAAATTGTAGAAACTGTGTAGCTATGTGTCTGAGAGCTGACGTTTTTCTCTTGACTGAGAAGTACATGGAACCTTAACATGTATGTCTTTCTTCATCATTTCTAGCAGAATGTGATCCCAGGACCTGAATGTGGACGTGTTTTTTTTTCCTCCCCTGATAAAGGAATCCATCCATTGTGAATGAATTTCTAATTCTCAACTTCCTATAAATGTATAAAGCTAAGGAACAGGTCAGTTTTTCAACATTTCAAGTAGGAAAACTTAAATACTAGTAAATGAGCATCCGACTACTCTTTTATTCTCTCTTTTTTCCTGAGGAGCTCTCATCTTTGATAAAAATCACTATTTGTCTAAAGAGATGCATACAGTAACACAATCATCAAAATAATTATTGTTAAAATAGAAATAATAGTTTGTCCATTTCAGTGCTTTCTTTGCAGAAATTCCATCTATAAATTCATCAGTCAGTGCATTTGGAATTAAAAGTAATGCCTGGCACTTGTACAGAATTATTTCATGTAATCTTCCTGATAACCTGAAGAGAAAGGTGGACTGAATGTTATCCTCTCCCCTTTGTAGATTAGAAAGCAAACACTGAGAAGTTCAGTCCTTTTCCTAAGGTCACAGAGCCATAGGGTCAGAGATAGGATACTATGTTTCTCTCACTGGGTCTTCCACTCTTGGGCTTTGAGAAGACTCAAGGTATAAATTCTTCTTTCTCTGCCCTGAGCCAGCTGAGTTAAGAAATAAGACAAAGAAGAAATGTATCTTTGTCCATTTTCTGTTGCTATAACAAACCACATGAGAAAAGGTAATTTATAAAGAATAGAAATTTATTTAGCTCAGAGTTCTATACGCTAGGAAGTCCAAGAGCAGTGTGTAGACATCAGGTGAGAGCCTTCTTCTGTATCATAACATGGCAGAGGGCATTGGATGGTGAGGCAGAGCCCATGTGCTAGCTCAGGTGTGCCTTCCTCTTCTTATGAAGCCATTAATGCCATCATAGGGACCTCACTCTCATGACCCCATTTAATCCTAATTACCTTAATTATCACCTTGAAATATCATTAGCACATGAATTTGGAGATTAAGTTTCCAACACATATATTGTTTTGGAAACACATTCAAACCATGGCAGAATGCTTATAGAGCATCAAAATATCACATCTATAACTTAAGCAGTTGTTAGAATGTGGGCTTAAATTTGTTGTTGCTGTTGTTAGGTGCTGTTGAGTAGGTATCCGAGTCATAGTGACCCTTATAGGGTTTTCAATGGCTGTTTCGGGATTGCCTTGGGAGTGGTTTGTCAGGTCCTTCTCCTGTTTTTGCCGTGCTGGGAATTGAACTCAGGACCTCAGAGACTGCAGCACAGTGCTCTACCAACTGAGCTAAATCCCAGCCCCCAAATTTATAGGCATTTATAATATTTGACTACAGATAGGCCTCCGTCCGAAGATATAGCTGGATGCCCACAGTATCCGCCTTGTGAGTAGCCTCTCCCTTTGAAACTTGCAGCCTCAAGGGAAAGAGCAGAGGGCAGCTTCCTGTGAGCAGCGTGACTGCTGATGAGGAAAGGGCCAAAGGGGCTGAACTGTGAATCCTCCCACACCTCCTAATCAGGTAACTCACCCCACCTCCCTGGGAGGGGATAGTGGAGGGATTCCAAAGGCTGGAGAGATTAAGGGGAATCTCTTCTTGTGGAATCCAGAGAAGAGAGAAGAGTTGTTCTTCATCTCACCATATGCCATGCCTCCTTGTCAAACAGATTGTCTCTGAAACACCAAGTGAACCATTTCTTCTACTATCCATCCTACAGTCTCCTGCCCCTTCCTTATCTTACTCATCCTCAGTTGCCCTAGCAGAAACCTGGGTGTCTTCTTGGAGTCCTTCCTTTTATTCACCTACCATCTGAGATCTATTAAAAAGTTCTTTTGATTAGCTTTTTAAACGGATCTTAAATCTGTCCACTTTTCTCCATTTCCATTGTGACAACTATGTCCAAGTCACTGTTATCTTCTACTTCATTATTGAAACTGTCTGCTAACTGGACTCTCTAATTTCACTCTTCATCATATCCCGCATAGAATGTTCATGAGGCAATGAGGAGTTTTTAAATTGCTATCCTGGGGAGCAATAGGAAGGAGGAGCCAGATTACTCAAGAGACTTGTCAACTGACTCGCCTTCATTTTGAAGGCAGAAGACCTGTGAGCAGAAGGTGCACACATCTGGGCTGCCGTGCAATCATCATCTATGGGAATGTGGGCAGCAACAGCTGTCAGAATCTTCCTATGTAACATCAAAGGGCCATGAAAATGATTTCTAGGACTTTTCCAGCTCTAAAGTTCTAGGACTAGAAAAGACACCTTACAAAATATTTTTTCCCAAGAGTTTTGAATTAGTAGATTTGTAGAAAGTTATACTTAGTGTTCAATGTACCTCATGTCAAAGCTGTGTTATCAGTGACAGCCCTAGAATGCTGCAGGACAGGCTCAGGGCTGCCATATGACTGCAGGTACAGACTAGGTGACTTCTGGTAATGCTCTATTTGTGTAGCAGCATGTTGTCTTCATATACCTTTGGGATAGCTGGTGATTATCTATTCCTTGGCACTCCCATTGGGTGGTATCTTTAAGAAAGAAATGATCAAGGTTCAAGTTTGTCTCTGAGTCTTCCCATGGACTTTAGTAGAGGGTATAGCCAATTATCATGTTATAGGATGTGGGTCTCTTTGTCTCCAGCTAAAAAAAAAATCAAAGAAAGTTTTCTTACGTAATTTTTCCCATCTAGAAACAATAAGTCCACAGCAATAAGACAGGTCCTAGATTTAGGAGCAGTTAGCAAGCAATATCTGCTCCAAACTAATGACTTCATTATACAATCTGTAATTCTACTATTACAGCTTAATTCCTCTCAACACTTCTGACTTTTCCAACTATGAGAATAGTTGGAAGACTATTCTTTAGACTTCTCTGAGAGCCCATAAGCAGTGAACAAGTTAATGAGCAATTAGCATTAAAAGAAATAAGTTGGCCACTTGGTTAGAATAATAATAGGACCCAGGAGATGTTCATTGTCTGAAAAGAGTATAATAAAACTACAGGGGAGCCCAAGATGGACTAATTAGCTAAACTTTGCCAAAGAAAACCATGTTTAAGTCAGCCCTATCTGACTTGAAAGATGTGGTCAATGGCCTTCCTCAACTAGATATTAGCTGACCTTCTAATTCTATGATTTTATCGTTCTGAAGTCCTAACTCCACTTCTTAAATTATAACAACAATCAAGAAACATAAGTAGAAAGGAAACATTGATGATTATATTTCAGAATTTGAACATTTTTTTCAATATTATATGTCCATACATTAGTCAGTAAACTCTAGAGGTGTTCCATATTGTAAAATTTTCCAATAAAATCATTTAATAAAATTCATGCTTATGTTTTATAGGCTTTAAAGGACCAACTGCTAGCATAACTTTTTTTTTTGATTAACACAGAATTCATACCGATTGGAGCAACCAAACCAAATTAAAATTTACAGTGGTAGCTAACATGATTGAGTATGTGTTACATGCTAAGCACTGTGCTAAAATTTAGCTGTTTTACTTAATCCTCACAAAGCTCTATGAGATAGATACCATTACTTTCCACATTTTACATGTGAGGAAGCTGGGCACTTTAACAGGTTTAGAAACTAGCCCAAGTTTATATGGCTAGTATGTGGCAGAACTCCAGCAAAACCAGCTTTTCGGACTGTGTTTAGAATCTGTAATTTCAGTACCATGGGAAAAATTAATGATTATATTTGAATTTGGCTAATTCATTCAAAGGCCTGCAGCCGTAGCCCTGTGACTTCTGATCCTGTCAATGGATGGGAGACCACCTGGGAACACCAGGTGCTGTAGGCTTGGGAGAAGGACCTGGCAATCCACTCCCAAAAATCAATCCGCCATTGAAGACCCTATGAACAGCAGAGAAGCACTGACAATAGTGTTTTAGGGCTGGCATTTAGCTCAGTTGGTACAGCGCTGCGCTGCAGACTCTGAGGACCCGAGTTCAATTCCCAGCACCGCAAAAATGGGAGAAGGACATGGCAATCAACTCCCAAGGCAATCCCGAAACAATCTGCCATTGAAAACCCTATGAGGGTCACTATGAGTCAGACTCGATTCGATGGCACATAACAACAACAATAACAATACATTCAAGGCCATATTCTTGTCTATGAAAGAAAAAGGCACCTTGTCAGAAGATGAAGTTCATAAATCTATTAGAATGCCATTGAGAAGCTGTTTTAGAAATTCACATCCATTGATATTAGGTGATTGATTATTTACATGCAAAAGTTCCAGCAAGTATATCATGTTTGGAGAGTTTGGGACCAGGTGCCTCTGGAAATTTCACATATTACAATATAATTTATTAATATCTGTGAAGGAAAAATAATAGTAGTATTAGAAATAGCTAATACTTATGAGGGCTGGGATTTAGCTCAGTTGGTAGAGTACTGCGCTATAGTCTCTGAGGTCCTGAGTTCGATTCCCAGCACCACAAATGGGAGAAGGACCTGGTAATCCACTCCCAAGGCAATCCCGAAACAGCCATTGAAAACCCTATGAGGGTCGCTATGAGTCAGATACCGACTTGACAGCACCTAACAACAACAACAACAATACTTATGAGGCACTTACTCTGTGCAAGGTATTGCTTTAAGCACTTGTATTAACTCATATATTTCTCATAGCAATATTAGGAGGGAGATCTATTATCAATCCATTATGTAGTTGAAGAAGCTGAGGCACCAAGTGGTTAAGTAACTTCCTCAAGGTTACACAGCTATTAAGTTGGAGAGCCAGGATTCGAACCCAGATTTTTGGAGCCACAATTTGTGACCTTAAGCACCACTACCTGCTGTCTCTGTTGTGGTATGTAAACAATGAGTTACAATGCATTCAACAAGGTCCATTTAACAGCATTATTCCACAATGCCCTTTACCAAAGCTGTGAGACAACTTTGACAAGACCAAACAATTGATATTTCTGGAAGCTGTGTTGTGAGTATACAATGTAGATGTTGTTATTAAGTGCTGTTGAGTTGGGTCTGACTCATAGCAGTCCTTTGTACAATAGAAGGAAACACTCCCAGACACTGTGCCATGCTGGCACTATGTCAGTGCTTCTCTGCTATTCATAGAGATTTCGATGGCAGATTGTTTTGGGATTGTTTCTGGAGTGGGCTGCCAGGTCCTTCTCCCATTTTATGTGATGCTGGGGATTGAACCCAGGGCCTCAGAGCATGCAAAGCTACACTCTACAAACTGAGCTAAACCTTAGTCCCACAATGTAGGTGGTTTCTTTAAATATGTAAAGCCTTCATTTTTTCATCATACCCATTGGTACCAAGAGCTGCTGGGAAGGAGTCTCTTTACATCATAGAAATTAATTAGAGAAAATTGTGACCAGATTCTTTCCCCACGATATTTTAGAGATATGAGAATGTGAAAGGCAGAAATGTGCTCTCTGATGATTGTATAATTGCATATATCCATTGTAAAGCAAGAGATGGACATTTGCCTCTGAGAAAAAAGTCTTAAGACTCTGGTATGTATAAGCAAGCAAGTTATTCTAGTATAAGTTGTGCATTTTCTTTTTTGTGAACTTGTTTTGGAAATTATAGCTAGATTGTTAGGGCACTGAAGTTGCAGCCATATCAGTGATCCATTTGCCTAACAGTTCTTTGCTGTTTCACTTGAAGGTGTGTACTTTAGGAGGGGCATTTGTTGCTTTAGTTATGGATTGTTTTAATTGATGTGAGTAAATACATTCTAAGCATAAAAAATACTAAGTGGGATGGGAGATAACATCCCAGAAATAACATGTATTTCAGAACAGAATTCAAGGTAGGAAGTAAGTCAGTGAGCCTCATGGGGACAGGATTTGAGAAATGTAGAATTTCTAATGCTTCTAGTATAATTCCAGTTCTGTATTATGAATGTGATAATACACCCATATAGCACTTTATGATTTATTAAATGTGTCAGTATATACTATGTCAATTCATCCTTCCTGCTGTGAAAGGTGGGAATTACTATCCTCATTTAGAGGGTGAAGAGATTGAAGCTTAGAGAAAAAAATTGAAGCTTAGAGAAGTTGAATGGCCCAGAATTTTGGAGTTAAAGAGTAGCAGAACTGAGACAGGGTATTCAAAACTTATTACATGCAGCATGGCTTGTACCTCCCAAGAACTTCTTATGTGACCATGATATGAGAAGTTTAATTTAGGAGATTACATCAGGAAACCATACATTGTACTGATTATATGTTATATATCTATAGATATATAGTATATAGACATATACAGTTGTTGTTGCTGTTGTTAGGTGCTGTCAAGTTAGGTCTGACTCTTAGTGACCCTCATAGGGTTTTCAATGGCTGATTGTTTCAGGATTGCTTCAGGAGTGGATTGCCACATCCTTCTCCTGTCTTTGTGATGCTGGGGTTCAAACTCGCGTCCTCATAGAATGCAGAGAAGCACTCTACCAATTGAGCTAAACCCTAGTCCTAGACATATACAGAGAGTGTTAAAAAACATATAAGCATCTTGGGACAAAAACTGTCCATTTTTCCATGCCTGTTGCATGATGACACTAGCATTCATTTGATTAATGCCATCTTTTGAGCAGTTGTCATATTATACATTGCTACTGTGATTCAATTCAACTTTGAAAGTAATACGTAAGTAACATCTCTCAAAATGGGTATATGTTTTTGGCACTCCTGGTAAATATCTATGTAATATATAATAGATATGTAATATATATATATATCAGATATATAGATATATAACATACATCTATATATAATATGTCTGGGCCTGTACCACCTGGCGTCTGATCCTGTCTGATCTTACAAGCTAAGCAGTGTTGGCCTGTTTAGTTCTTGGAGGGAAGAACACCTGGGGGCACCAGGTGTTATAGGCTAGGGAGAAGGACCTAGGAGCCCACTCCTGAAACAATCTACCACCGAAAACCCTATGTTTACAATATTTGTAGTACAGGACAATATTTATATATTTTATTTTGGCAAATAAGATCAGAATTCTAGCTTCACTTGTTTTGGTTGTTATATCATTTTGTGAAGTGAACTATACTTGGGAAAAGATACTTCAATTTATAACGTGCCTAATCTTTAAGTTATAGGGGAATAATTGATTTCTTCTGTGTTCTCCTTTGGCAGAGGTCAATCTTTGCTAATATTATATACTAGAAAAAGTAAAATGATCTGGTGTTGAATTGCTAGGTGTGGTAGTACATGCCTATAACCCCAGCACATGGAAGCTGGAGGCAAGAGAATCTTGAGTTCAAAGCTACATAGTGAGTTCAAAGCTAGCTGAGCTGAGTTGTATATTGAGATACTGTCCAAAGCAAAAAAAGACAAACAATATTAACTTCTGTCTCCATTTTAGTATGTTAGGTTGAACATGAACTACTGTTTGTTAGCACTTTGGCAGGTCTTTTTATGTTTGTGGAGCTCTATTTAGTGCCACCCTGGGCAGAGGCCCTGTGTACAAATTGTTGACTCTTCCAAGTTACGTAGTATGGGGAAAAGAGCCCCAGATTTAGACACAGCATCTTGGGTTAGCTCCCTGGCTCACTTACTGGTAAATTGTCTCCATTGGTTAGATTACATAGCTCCTTTGCATGACTGTGGTAAATATTCTATGTATTTAAAATGCTAGAACTGTTGCCTGGTTACTTGGTAGGCTGCAGGTAAACTATAGCCATGATTGCTATTATCTGAGGAATCATTAAATTCCCTAATTACCCCAGTTCCTTTATAAGTTAAACTAATCACAATCCTCATTTTGTACCTGGTTTAAAGGCTATCTCACCATATGTGGTGTTGGAGTAATTGGTATGATGCTTTTGTCTCCTGCTTTGAAAACCAATGTCATGAACCATGTGCTGCTGTAATATCAGATTATGTTGCCTTCTCTTCTGTGCAAGTGGTGATGCCAGAATAATTCTAACTTTTCTCTTCTGGATTGTTATATATATGTGTGTGTGTGTGTGTGTGTGTGTGTGTGTGTGTGTGTGTGTGTGTGTTTGGCACTGCAGAATTTGGTTACTATCTTCGATTTAGTGTGAAAAGAGAGCCCAGTGAATAAATTTCCTGAGAAATATATGCTATTTGTAAGGCTTCAGTGTCAGTCATCTGCCCATGACAGATACTCTCTGTGAGAGAAATAGCCTTCATTCTTTTCATAAAAACATACCATTCCTTAGATTTCATTTCATAAATGGGTACTGAAATGAGAACCTGGTAGTAGCCAAGAATGGTTCAAATACTATAAGGCCACATTGCAGGAACCAAAACCAGAAAATGATTCCATGACATATTAATTAGAAACTATGTTTAAAGCTTATAATCTTTCTCTCTAGCATCTTACATGGGTGCTTTACCATTGAGACCCAAGAGCCCAGGAGGCCCTCACCTCTGGAATTGATCCAGCTGCTGCTACCCTGTGTTTTCTGCCTCCTGCTATTGGCTATGAACTTGTATTCTTTGAAACAGTGTACCTACATTGTCCTTCTCTTGCCTGGTCCTTTGACTGACTGCTTTTCATATAATCTTGTCAGCTTTCTGATTTGACCTTATATTCCAAATGCTACCTTTATGTTTGCCACCCTCTTTTACCTTTTGACCTTAGGAAGAGTACATGATACCTGGCCCTACACCTAATCATGGCTTCTGTTGTACCACATATGGTTCTAGATCCAGTGTCCTGAGTCCTTGATTGATTGGCAGAAGAGATAGGAATAGAGTTTAGACTCCATGTCATCACCCATCCTTTCTTTAGCATCACTGTGTGATGCTATCCTGGAGTCATCTTGTTGTTAGGTGCCATTGAGTTGGTCCAAATAATAGTGCTGATTGTCTCAGGATTGCTTTGGAGTGGATTTCCAAGTCCTTCTCCCATTTTGGTGGTGCTGGGAATTGAACCCAAGTCCTCAGAGAGTGCAGAACAGTACTCCACCAACTGAACTAAACCCCAGCCCACTGGTTTAGTTCAGCTGGTAGAGTGCCCCTCTGCATTCTCTTAGGCCTTAGGTTTGATCCCCAGCACTGCAAAATGGAAGAAGGATGTGGCAATCCACTCCCAAAGCAATTCCAAAACAATTAGCCATTGAAAATCCTTTGATGGTAGCTATGAGTCAGACCTCATTTGATGACACGTAATAACTCATGTCATGACCCACCAAATGCACTTGCCTTTCCTTTGAAATTTATCAAGAAACTTTAGTCAAGATGTGTTGATTTTGCAGACCATCCCATGGAAGCGTATTTTAGTTGTGTAGTTCTTTCCTGTGGTGGCTTAAGTCTGTTGTATTATTTCAGATCATTACTGCAGCAAGTATACTTCCAAAATACTTATTTGCAAAAATGTGGAATACCAGAATTTCTCATTTGACTTTTTTCTCAGTTGGATTTAAGGACCACCTGGCATATCAAACTTGATTACACAATGCTTTGTGTAGATTTGGAAAAGGAAGCACCTTCTACTAATAACTAGGCTTAGTCACTTATTGCTGGTGGCCTTAGCTTAATTGCTTATTGCCTCACTTTCTGTATAGGTAAAATACCTACTGCATGATTTCCAACCTGTTCCCACTTGGAAAAGCAGTACCATCAGAGACATTAGTCTTCATCATTGGTGTCTGGGTATTTTTGCTTAGTAGCCGGTACTAAAAACAGGGTAAAAGATACATGAGTGGCATAAAGAGTAATAATAAGATGCACATGCTTCTACTCCCACTAGATTAAAGTATAAGACATTGTCATTACCACTAAAGTCTTCTGCTATCACCTTACAATATGATCCTTTCTCCTGACTCCACCTCTTTTATTGCTGTGCTGAATATTGTGTGTTTATTCACTTACCTTTTTCTCCTTCTGGTTTTGTCACCTATGATGTTTTCTTATGCAATATGCAATTTCACTTTGCCTGTTTTTGAACTTTGCCCAAACGGAATCATTCCACATGTATACTTCTGTTTCCTTTTCTGTCCAACATTATGCTTTTCAGATTAAATCATGTTGAAATGTGTAGTAGTAATTTCCACTGTTGCATAATGTTCCTTATTGTGATTATATCACAATTTATCCATTCTATTGGTAGACTTTTGAGTTATTTCTAGTTTTTATTTTGCTATTATAAATAATTTTGCTATGAACATTTTGTACATATGATCTCTCCTGATTTACTTGTATGGTGAGCTGAATAATGGTGGCCCAATGATGTCTCCTATGGGAGAAGGGCCTGGCAGTCCACTCCTAAGGCAATCCCGAAACAGTAAGCCATTGAAAACCCTATGAGGGTCGCTATGAGTTGGATACCGACTCGACGGCACCTAACAACAACAATGATGTCTCTGGGCTGGGATTAGCTCAGTGTTAGCTCAGTAGAGCCCTGCACTGTAGTCTCTGAGGTCCCAAGTTCAATTCCCAGCACCGCAAGAATGGGAGAAGGACCTGGCAATCCACTCCCAAGGCGATCCTGAAACAATCAGCCATTGAAAACCTTATGAGGGTTGCTATGAGTTGGATACCGACTCGATGGCACCTAACAACAACAACAACAACAACAACAACGATGTCTACATCCTAATCCCCCAAATCCGTGAATATGTTACTGTATGTGGCAAAATGGATTTTGGAGATGTGATTATGTTAAGGACTTTGAAATGTAGAGATTATCCTGGATTATCTGAGTGGGTCCAATATAATCAGAAGGGTCCTTATAAGAGGAAGGCAGAAAGGTCAAAAATAGAGAAAGCCTAGCCTGCCCTGCTTTGAAGCATATTGATGATAGAGTATTGAACCTTGAAACAAGGAATGTAGGTAACCTCTAGAAGCCAGAAAAGGCAAAGTGGATTCTCTCTTAGAGCCTCCAGAACAGATGAAGCCTTGCCAACCTTGATTTGTTTTTTTCTTTTTTAAAGCTACCAAATTTCTGGTAATTTGTAGGAAAAATATATACTTGTGTACAAAATTTTGGGACATATTTATGTAGAAGTAAAACTGCTCAGTCATAGTTTAGGCACATACCAAATTCACTAGTTAATGACAAAATGCTTCCAAGGTGGCTGTACCAATTACACTCCCTCTACCAGTCTGTGTTCATTCCTGTTGCTCTACATTTTTGCTAATATTTGATATTGTCATGTTTTAAAATTTTTGCCAATCTGGTTTGTTGGAAATGGTATCTCATTTAACTGCATTTTTTTGATCATTAAAGAAGTCAATCATCCATTTTTTTTTTCCTCTAGGAGATGATGATACCATTAGCATAATTTACTCAAATTACAAAAATAGCAACACTTAAACTCATGTACATTTTTATCTGACCATTTAATGAAACTTCTTTTTAAACTTATATACATTTTCTCAGTAGAAAAAGATTCCTCAAAAAATGCATGATAGCATTATATGATAAAAATCAACTTTGGAAAAGTAGGGAATTATTTTCAATTTTTACTTTTGAATTTTTTTGTTTTTCATTTTTGTGGCCTCTTAAAAATATGATGGGGAGCATGTTGAAAGAAGTGGACAAAAAAAGAGCTTCCAGTTAATGGATTCAACATTTTTGAAAATACAGATGTAATATAAAGGAAAAATTTTAAGTGCAAAATTATATTATAAATGTGAGTCTTCCAGCAAGATGATCAGACAAGCTATTCTTGTATCAATTTCTCCTGTGGGAAAGAGGTGTTTCTAAAAAATGCTTGTTTATAGACTTTTCTGTAGGATTGTGTTAGCTGCCTATGGTGAGTACCCAATTATATATAATTGTATCATAAGTCCTTGTACTTCTCTAAAAGTTTATTGACTCTCATTTATATATTCAATTTCTAGAATGTGTTCATCATTGCTTCCTTACCTGCCATTTTAAGTCTCCTTGAGAGTCCCCCAATTATTGCCTTTTAGTTGATTGAAATATTCTATTTTTGTCATATATACTAAATTCTCCTTTAAGTCCTTTGGTAGCCCATTTTCCTCAAAATACATGAAATACAGCATTAGTCTGGTATTTGGATGATAATACTAGTTTGACATGTGACTCTCTATAGTATATCATCTACATAATACAAAAACATGAACACAGGAATACTGTATTCTGGAGTTTATCAAATAAGTTTTTCATATCCTCCCTTGAACATAATGTCAGATTCTTCCACTTCTTTAAGTTTTGTTGTTGTTGTTGTTAGGTGCCATCGAGTCGGTATCCGACTCATAGCGACCCTCATAGGGTTTTCAATGGCTGAGTGCTTTGGGATTACCTTGGGAGTGGATTGCCAGGCCCTGCTCCCATTTTTTGTGGTGCTGGGAATTGAACTCGGGGCCTCAGAGACTGCAGCGCAGCACTTTACCCACTGAGCTAAATCCCAGCCCTCTTTAAGTTTAGCCTTTGGTAAAGCTTGTTCAATAAGTAAATTATGTGACACAGTATATCATTCTATCACACAAGCCTACTTTTCTTCCATAATAAGAACAAGATCAACTTGAATAGCAAATATTTTTAGCTGAATAATTTTTTCAACAGTTTATCTGTAACTAGTTTATAGTTGTCAATTATATTTTGACATATTGGGAATCTTTTCCCTTTGTAGAAAAATCTACATGTCACAGCAATCTGTTACTATCTGAAATATAGTACCTCGCCTTTTGAGAAGACCACAGATACTTTCTTCTACTCTTGTAGGGTTCTTCATGCAAACTGAATATTTCTGGAATTTTGACATCATGTTCACATGACAGAAGACACTTTACTAGTCATTTCTTAGTTATCCAGTGTTCATCCTGATGATTTTGTTCTTCATTCTCCTCTTCAAAGTGAATATGAGGATGGGGAAGAAAGGATTCAGGGATGAAGGGGCTAATGGTCGTAAAGGGAATGAATGTGGAACCAATCAGCTGCAGGGATCCATCTGGAAGGTTAATCAGAAGTAGTTTCATGCTGTTTCCAAGTTCTTTTCCCAATGCAAGGTGTTTGATTTTGAACGCGTTTGAACATGCTACTGTGACTGGAGGACTTATTTGTGCCATTCCGATCCAAACTTATATCCACTGGTTCAGATTTGTTGAGAATTTTTTTAGCGGAATCAACATCAGCTACTACTAGTTTTTAGTTTCTGGTGTTCATTACTTTGGAAAATCAAGATGATACGCCACATATGAGGTTATGATGTGTGGTGAGAGTCAGAGTCTGAAAGAGATGAAAGATTCATCCATTCCATATATTAAAACATAACCTAACTAAGATATCATGGAACTCTTCTGTTCTTTGTTGCCTGACTTTCAGACAATATCAAGTTCCTTTGGTATTCTGTGTAGCAATTCAGTTGGACCTAATTTTCATGATAAAGCATTTTATTGCCAGTATGGTAACAGCTTCAAAAATAATAGGGCCATTTATTCAGACTGAGATTAGCTTAGATCTGCTTACATCCTGCTAAAGTACAGAGTGCAATGGTGTCTGTTTCTTATATATTTATGATATTCATGAAGATTGACCCTCAACCATCTTGACAGCTGTCATTTGCTAATCTATTTTACTGGTAATCCAATAGCATAATTGTTTCTCTTATTGGAAGGCACTTTTGAAGCAATAGTGATGGCCTGGATAGTAATTCTGCTCCTTTCTAAACTACTTTTCTTCATATCACATTCTCATACCATAATAAAATCACTTATATAAAATAATAACATAACTTTTTAGTGTCAGTGTGAACATATCATACTATATATTTCCTATTGAATGGGTATTTTTCAGTTTTACTTATAAATTCTTAGAAATGAAATTACAGTATTAAAAAACATAAAAATTTAAAGGCTTTTGTTATTAATTGCCAAACTGACCTCCACATATATTGCACTATTTTGTATTATCCTCAGCAATGTATAAATGTAGACATTCTACTAAAATGTTCAATAAAACTAAATATTGATCTTACATTTTAAATTTTTGACAGTTTTATTGAGAAAGCCTCATTAGTATAGTTTTGCAGTTCTCATATTTATAGCCCATCAAAAATTTTTCCTTATGTTAATTTCCTTCCCTCCCTCCCTCCCTCTTTTCTCTTCTCTTCTCTTTCATTTTTTCTTTTTCTTTTGTGGTATTGGGGGTGTTGAACCCTGGGATTCATACATGCTAGGCAGTGCTCTACCAGTAAATTACACCCTCAGTCCTCTTAAAAAAAAGTTGGGGGATATGTTGTTGTTGTTGTTAGGTGCCATCGAGTCGAGTCTGACTTATAGCAACCCTATGTACAGCAGATCGAAACACTTGCCGATTCTGTGCCAGGCAAACGATCTTATTTATGTTTAAGCCCATTGTTGCAGACACTGTGGCAATCCATCTGGTGGAGGGTTTTCCTCTTTTGCGTTGACCTGCCACTCTCCCAAACATGATGTCCTTCTCCAGGGATTGTTCTCTCCTGACTACATGTCTGAAATATGTAAGACACAGTCTGGCCATTCTTGCTTCCAAGGAGCACTCTGGTTGTACTTCTTCTAGGACAGATCTGTTGGTTCTTTTGGCAGTCCATGGTATATTCAATAGACGTCTCCAGCACCACAATTCAAAAGCATCAATTCTTTTTCTGTCTCTTTTGTTCAATGTCCAGCTTTCACAACCATATGATGCGACTGAAAATACCATGGCATGAGTCAGACGCATCTTCATCTTCAATGTGACATCTTTGCTTTTCAATACTCTAAAGAGATCTTTTGCCACAGCTTTTCCTAGAGCAATGTGTCTTTTGATTTCTTGACTGCTGCTTCCACGGGTGTTGATTATAGAGCCAAGCAAAGCAAAATCTTGGACAAGCTCAATCTTTTCTCCATTTATTGTGAAGTTGTGTGCTGACCCAGTTGTAAGGATTTTTGTTTTGTTGATGTTTAGTCGTAACCCATATTGAAGGCTGTGATCTTTGATCTTCATCAGTAAATGTTTTAAATCCTCTTGACTTTCAGCAAGCATATGGTCTTGCTAAATTATGCAGCCTGCTTCTGCCATCAAACTCACAATCCTCCTGCTTCAGTCTCTTGAGTAGCTGGGATTACAGGCACGCATTTGGCTGGCTAATTTCTTATTCTTACTCATTGCTCATTTTTTCTAATTGATGTGTAAGGATCCTGTATGTTGAAGATTTAACACTTTGTCAGCCATATGTGTTTAAAATGTTTTTCTGAGTCTGTTTTACTTTCAATTCTGTTTATAATTTTTTTTTTTTTTTTTGAGATAGAGTCTCACTGTGTAGCCCAGGTTGGCTCTGAACTGGTGATCCTCCTGCTTCAGCCGCTGGAGTCTTGGGATTACAAGTGTGCATCCTGACCCAGGCCTTCTTTATAATATTTCTGAAGTTATGAAATTAAAATTTTTATGGACTCAAATCTATTAGTCTTTTTCTTCATGTTTCCTTCTTTTGATCTTATGCCTCATAGTTTGTGTAATTGTTCTTTCCTACTTTTATAATTTATCAAGAGATGATTATTTTAAACTTTTTATTCTGTTTGTGGTTAATTTTGATGTATGATGTGATATAGAGGTCTTATTTATTGTCCTCAAATATGTAAGTAACTCAGGAGTCTATAATTTTCTAACTGATTTGAAGTGCAACTTTTATGATTAACAAAGTACAGTTATTCACATACTTTCTATTTTGTCAATTTTTCTATTTTAGAGCAGTCTCTTGCTATTTTAATTATTTCTTTGAAATATATTTTAATGTCATTACTTTGTTTTCAATCATTTTCTCAAAAAAATAATTAAAACTATTTCAAAAACATTTCATTTAAAAATGTATTTTAAAGCATTTTAGAACTGTTAAAAGCAGACTTTAAAGTCATTTTTTATTGTTAGAATTTTGTCAAATAGGAACAGTAACTTCCATGTATTAACAATAAACCTACATAAAATATGTAATTAAATATATACTATGATACTAGAAATTATGGTAATTTGACGCGCATGTGGGAATGTTCAGGACCTTACTGAGAGAGCTACTTACAAGTCTGTTCTATGTTGGGGCCACTTTTCAGATTGCCTCAATTGGTCATGGTGGAAAGGGTTCAAAATCCTCTGTTGGAGTTTTGCTTGTTAGGTTTTAATGAATGGATGGGACCAACTCTTCAGTGTGCATTGTTCCTTCTGTACTCCCTACCCTGACTTGACTTTTTATCCATCACTGTCTTGACCATGGCTTTCACTATATTCTCTGGTTCCTGAGCATTTGTCTAGCATCTGAACTGTAGCTCTGTGCTGATCATTCCCTTGTCCATATCTGGAGACTTCTTGGCCTTTCTGGTTCTACCTCCTAGCCTTGTTTTCTGGAATCATTGCGGTACTCGATGGGTCCCAGTATGACAGGAAGAAAGGTGCCTTCTGGCGAGCTGATCCTTCTAATAGCTCTCTCTTCAGGTGCTGGCCTTTCCTCAGACATTTTAATTTCACATAATAAGCCTTATAGAGCATGGGGTGGCATTCTAACTCTGCTCCCAAGATATCTATAATAAATATTGTGCTATCAATTAAAACAGTTTAAGAATTTATCGCCTGCAGCCATAGCCCTGTGGCATCCGATACCGTCAGATCTCGGAAGCTAAGCAGGGTTGGGCCAGGTTAGTACCTGGATGGGAGACCGCCTGGGAACACCAGAAGCTGGAGGCTTGGGAGAAGGACCTGGCAACCCCCTCCCAAAAATCAATCTGCCATTGAAAACCCTATGAACAGCAGAGAAGCACTGGCAATAGTGTTTCCCCTGTTGTACAGAGGGTCGCTATGAGTCGGATACCAACTCGACGGCACCTAACAACAACAACAAGAATTTATCATTTTCCTTTTTACTCACTTGCACTTCTTTTTTTCAACTGTTCAGTGGTTCTTCCATTTTCCTATGCTTTTTTCCCTGAGGTGTACTTGTGTTTATTATAAGAAAGATAAATAATAAATGACTACAAAATTGGATCAAAAGAAAAATGGCAACTAAGAAAGGAAGAACAGAGAAATAGGATTAGCAAAGTTTACTTTAGCTACATAACTATAGGAGGAATAGTCTCCCAAACAGTGTAGTGATGAAAATGACTATTTCAAAAGCTTGCATGAAATGTTTTAGGGTGTCAGCCACTAATTCAGTTTAACTGAAAGCTTGCCCATTAAACACTTACCAGACAGAACTGCCCTGTGTGTATGTGAAAACTGTTCCACCACTAATTGTGGTACTTTAGGTCCAAATAGAATGAATCTACAAAAACATAAATATTTTGGGTAATATTTTACACTCTACAGAACTCTACATATTCAGAACTCTACATATTATTTGGGAAAGCATTCCTACAGATAAGACTTTTGTTTATTGTAATGACATTCTGCAAATACATACTAAGAACAACAATGATAATTTTGCACTTTTTTCAGCAAGAATACAATTAGGAGGCTCAAAGCTGAACTATTAAGTCACCACATGCTGTGTCTTGTTCTTACAAAAAATAATCTAAAATCTTCCAATAATTTCAGAAAAATTAGTTGTTTTTTCTAAGCAGAAAGTCAGAATAGTTCATTTTAAATTATTAAAGACTGATCAAAATTTTCAAGTACTTAGCTTTCCAAGCATTTTCTGGAAAAATGATGTCCAACGACAAGTTACAACTGTCAGGAGATGCTTTTATGAATTGGAATTAAATGAGTATTAGTAATTGATGAACCAATAAAAGCAATTTTCTTTTGAGCTTCAGAGACTTTGTCAATCTATTGGTTGGCATTTCAATCTATTGGTGGATTATTCATTTTACACTTTATATTTCTACTAGCTTCTCAACACTGCAACTCCATAAGGTGCCTGAAAAAGAATGTAGATGAAATATGGGGCTGAGCCGGGCATGGTGGTGCATGCCTGTAATCCCAGCAGCTGGGGAGGCAGAGGCAGGAGGATTGCAAGTTTGAGACCAGAGGTAGATATTTAAAAAAAAAAAGGGCTGTATGTGCAGCTCAGTGGCCCAGCACTTGCAAAGTATGCAAGCGCGAGGCCCTGGGTTCAACCCCCAGTACCGAAAAAAAAAAAAAAAAAAAAAAAAGATGGGGCTGAACTTTGTCTCTAAACCTTTCTTTGCAGGAGGGGGATAGCAGGGTGTTGGAAAATGTATATAGGCCCAGTCCATTAAGTTGTTAGGGGATATGGAAAGAAAATATAACAAAATAAAATATAAAACTAGTGAACTTGAAAATGTGGCAGTATGGTTTACAGTATATTTCCTTCAGTCCCCAGAGACTTTGGATTTATTAAGCAACCCTCTAATTCATTGGTTCTTAAACCTGACCAACAGCAGGAAGTTAGATACCCTATTATAGATCTCCTCTACACCAATTATGATTTAATTGCTCAGGATGGGGCTAAGGTATCCTAACTTCCTAAAGCTTCCCACATGATTCCAATGTTAGCAAGTGTTGCCAGTGACTGTTCTCTTGCTATGCAGACCTAACAGTGTCGGTATACTGAAAGAAATACCATATATACCTGTACATCTTGTACTACCTTTCCACTATAATTGATACACACAGTAATTCAGATACAAATTCATTTGAAATCATCATGAAATTGATAGGGGTTTTGACATTACATGCTTCTTCTTCTGTTTGTTCTGAAAAACATAGCTATCATCATGTGGATGTTCCTAGCCTTGACAGAATAGAACATTTTGGTTATGAAGGACCTGATACAGAACTAAGATTTTGGTTTTAAGAAATCACCCCGACAGGCTAAATAGTGATCAAGACTAGTTCTTGGCTTAATCATAGGCATAGGAAAATTTTACTAGAAAGTGTTGGGGAAAGAGACCCAACACTTAATTATAGGGGAGATAAAAGAGATCTTAGATAATCCATCTTTGCAATGAGTCTGAGACCTGGCTAAGATTCATAGCTCTGTTTCTGCTGTGAGGTGCCCTGAGTGGTTTCTCTAAGAGGAATGGGGGGGGGGGGGTGAATTGTTATTATTTTTTGCCTTAAGGCTTCTCATGTGCTTTTAAAATATGTCTCTTTGGGGATGGCAGGGGTTCTCAAGCATAATGAATATAGCTCTTTTCTCAAGGACATAAAAGCTCAGACTGCAGAGGTTGGTTTTCTTTAGACTGAGTGGTTCTTAAGGGTGGGGTCCTGTTTCCTGGTTGTGCCCTGTGGCATCAGAGTCAACTAAGGAACTTGTAGATGAGGCTGCAATGGCAAGATTCTGCATCAAAAAATCTATCTAATTACTGTTCTTTAGAAAGGGGGCACAGCCAAGTTCCTTTGCTGAAAAGTAACAATTGCTTTTGGCCTTATGATGTTTTATTTTAAAATACTAAAAATCATAGCTGGGTATCACTTACAAAGAAAATAGGTCTACCCAGAAGGCAAGATCCTTGCACTTCTCAAGAGTGGTTGTACTTAAAATATTTGATAGGAAAAATATTATTACACAAAAATACTCAAAGCAGGAGGAGTCTACTACAATCATAAGAAACTCATTCTAGATTTTAACAACCTTATGAAAGAAATCTTTACCTTAATTTATTAGAAATCTCTCCTGTTAGAGATCATTTCTTGTTCTTTTGTCCTAAGGGAGATGAATAAAAATTGAGCACTACTCTCCTTATGCTATTTCATTATAAACCTAGAGGCACTTGTTATTTTCCTATTCAAGTTTCCATTTTTAGAATAAATAAGCCCAATGCCATGGGGTTCGAAACGCCTCCTTAGTGGCCCTATTTCCTCCATATCTGGCCTTCTGTGAAGCTTTGCTAGTAGATGTGGCAAACTTCTAGAGATCTCAGCTTAAAAGATATCAGGCAAAGTTCTCAGTCGTACCTAAGCAGTCTTTATTTTTTTTATTCCAAGTCCTTTTAGTAGAAACACACACACACACACATACACACACACACACACACACACACACACACACACACATTTCTGGGACATCACCACCATGTGGATGACCCATAGGCAACAAAGCCTCAAAATACATGCAACAAAACCCATATTCTCCACCTCAGAATGTTTCTCACTCAGTAAATCACCCTACCACCCACCCAGATTCCTGCACCAAAAATATGGAGGTATTTTTTTACTTTTTTACATTTCATATTCTTTCATCAAATTAATGAGTAAGTCCTAGCAATTCTGTGTTCTAAATATCTTTCAACTCAGCCCATTTTCTATCACCTGTGCCAGCACTAACTACCATCCCAGAATAGATGGCACACCTCTCCCCAGGCTCCCTTACTTCCTACTCATTCTTTGCACCTAGCCAGTGCAGTCTTTCTAGAATGAAGACTCAGTCATATCATTATCACCCCCCCTTATTAAAATCCTCTGGTGACCTCCTCACTCTTTATGATACATTTTCAATTCTAAACATGGTCACTTGGGCCCCTTTATCAGCTTCCACATAGTCTATACTACCTACTTTTGGTTCTTCCCACAAGAGTCTTCTTGAAGAACTTCTTCCTCTTTTTCATATTGAACAGATACTCACATTGTAGTGGTTGAAATAACAAAGACCAGGAAAGGTTACAGCTGAAAGTGGCAAAAGGCCTGCCTTAGCAGCTTTCTGCCATGCTCTTTGTGGATATGTCAGGAACAACTTGTCTAAGACCTGGTCACCATAAAGTGTGAGGGCTGCAGCCAGGGAAGATCCAGCACAGGGAAAAAGTTCAAATCAGCAGCTGGATACAGGCTTGGGAAGAAAACTCTGACAATTCTCTCACCAGTCTAGTGATGAGGGGCAGCCTTGGAACCAGTGTGGTGGCCAGGTGACAGGTGAATGCATGTGCTGCGGTCCATACCATGCTGGGGTAGATTGGCCCTAGAGAAATTCTGAGACATTTGCAGGCTGTCAAGTGGGGTTCTGAGTCAACAGAAATATGCCTCCTTGGGCACCCCAGGGGTACTGCCCCTCTAGAGAGACACCAACTCACTCCTTAGTGGATTTTGAAAAGGAGTATCACCTTATTGTTAGAGTTGAAGCCTCTTTTATACCTCTCCCTGGTGCCGTTTCCTCCATTCCTTTCCACAGGTAATCACTGATTTAAACTTGGTGTTTATTATTCTCTTGCATACTTTTATGTTTTTGGCCCATGTTTCAATTTACCAGCAGTGTTCAGTATTATTTTAAAATATTGGTAGCTTTATATATATGCAGCTTGTTTGTTTCAATTAACATGTTTTTGATATTTGCTTATGTTGAAACAAGTAGCTCTAGTTTATTCAGTTAAAGCTTATATTGTTGTTGCTGCTGTTGTTGTTAGGTGCTGTCAAGTCCATATAGTATGCTATTAAGTCAAGAGATCATAAATTACATACTTTTCTCTAGATCGGTATTCAAGTGATTTCCATTTTTATTTTAATAATTGATGTTACAGTGAACATTTATGAATCTCTATTCTGTATATGTGCAGAAGTCTTTCTAAATACATGCTATGGAGTGAAAGGTGGGGCCTTGAGGCCTTAACAACTTTTCTATATTTTGTATAGTTGTGGTATAATCTTAAAAATAAATTAATCAAAAAATATTATCGAGCACTTATAATATGCCAGGATAAAGCAGTAAATAGAAGAGACAACATTTCTGCTGTCCGAGATCTTATATTCTAGTTGAGGGGAGAGCAAGTAAAGTAATAAGATAATTTTAAATAATACTAAGTACTAGATAGTAAATCATGCCATTTTTCTGCTTCAAGTTCTTCTGTGGCTTTCTGTTGCCTGTAGGATTAACTAAAACTCCTTTCTGGGCCTATAAGACTTGGCACTATTAGATCCTTGCCTCTCTGACTTAATTTCCCTTTGGCTCCCTATACTCTGCCAGAATGACCTTGAAGTCTTTGGAACTTGGTAAATTTTGCCTGCTTGTGGACTTTCATATGCACTTTTCCAGCTTCCTGGAAAGTTCTTGCCATCACTTTTTACCTTTCTCATTCTCCTTGTCCTTTTCATCAGGATTACTTACCACATTTATATGCCATGTGTCTTACCCACTAGATTGCAAGTTCATGAATCAGAGATGATGCTTCTTTTGGTTTTTCTTGCCTCTCCTAGCCCACAGCTGACATATAGTGGTTCCTTGGTGAAGTTTTACAGAAATCAACACAAATAAGTGTTCTTCTGAAAGTTTGGTTGCATGTTCATTTTGAGCAGGAGATTTGGTTTTGTTTGGGTTTCAATTTTCCTCTTTCCTTCTGGGCTCTTCCCATCTGACTAGAGGGTGGCCCACAGGGGTCTCCAGACCAGAACCAGTTCTTCTCATAGCACTTATGGTCTCTTGTCCTTGTGATCTTGGAGATTGTACATATCTAGTCAGAGGGCCTGCACATGGCCAGATATGGTGTTAAGTTTGGTCTCAAAGCCATCGCCTTGTTCAGGGTGGCCTCTTTTGGCCTGTGATAAAATCATTAGTTCCAGATGGTGGTAGGAAGCAGTGCATTCTTTCTTGTTTTAAGCCTCCCTTAGTAGACACTTGGGGTGAGGGTTTAGCTCTGTTGGTAAAGTGCTGCACTGCACTCTCTGAGGACCTGGGTCCATCCCCAGCACTGCAAAAATGGGAGAAGGATGTGGCAATCCACTCCCAAAGCAATCCCGAAACGATCAGTCATTGAAAACCCTATGAGGGTCACTATGAGTTGGATCGGACTCAGTGGCACCCAACAACAACAACAATAGACACTTGTGAGGATTTTGATGTGTTCAGAAAGGTAGATTTAAGAACTAAACCATTACATGACTCTTTTAAAAGGCAAAAATCTAAAGTGACTATCCCAGATGCCTTATGACAAAGAAAGCATCTTGCACTGATGGACATCAGACTTGAAGGAGACGTTTTCATATTTTATATTTAAGGAATATTGGGAAGGAAGTGGTGAGTGAATGCTGAGCAAGTTTAATAGCAGTACTGGTAAATCATGTTTACATATAAGATTTATAATCATGAGAGGGAGTAAAGTTGTTATATATATTTCTTTGTTTGAGTTTCATACCAGATGCCCTGGTCCATAAAGGGTTTGTACTATGGTAGACAGGGCAACATTCTGCTCTCAACCAAAAGTGATTCTTTAGGGACATAACATGCTTACCAACACCTGTCTCTGGCTCATATTCAACTTGCAATAAAGCATGAAAATGAAGGACTTGCTGTCACTGTGGACAGTTTCTTCTGATCTAGACTCCTCTCCAGGTGAGGTACAGTACAGCTGCCTTGCTTGCTGCCCCAGAGTCTGTCTCAGTGTTGAGCAAAGGAGGGGCACCTGTGTGCTTCCTGCAGCGAGTAGGAGATTATGTCTCAGTTTTGGCTTGAAAAACCTTTTACCTTGGTGCATTTCAGAAAAGAAAACAAGAATGCTTATTATGTGTGATTGCAGCTTCCCCTGGTTTTGTGTTCAAAAGTGGGAAATCAGATATTACTTGCACATTTGAAAAACCTATCTGCCTTATCAGAAGAATAAGTTGGATTGAAGTACATTTAGATAACATAAGGTTTTTATAAAATTTGTTCTTTCCATTTCCCAAGTTCTCTATTTCTTGGATCTTGCCTCTCTTTTTGTAAGCATTCTTCTGAAATGTCCTGAAAGATCTTTTAGGTCACTTTGTTTGAAAAGGAATAAAACATGTTTGGATGGGGTGGGCTGTTGTGTCCAACTCAGGGATATTGTTATTAGCAAAAAATAAAGCAATATTCTTAAGAATGAAAATAATATATGGTGTGGAGGGCATGGGGAGGGCATAGAGAGAAGTTTCACTGAAGCCCCTGGCTTGAAGCAGCAGGCCTACATCTGGTTTATCATCTTTCTTGGAGTGTTTTTAGTTTCTGGCAACCTCTCAGGAGCCAATAGTTTCTCTCTCCATCATTTCCCCTTCCTTTCCCTCCTTCCTTCTTACCTACCTACATTCCCTCCTTCCTTCCTTTCTATCATTTGCAAGCAGGTTGAAAGCACTATGACATTTCACCCCAAAATACTCCAGTGTGTGTATCTTAAAAATAAGGATATTCTGCTACGTAAGTATAATAGCACTATTATACATAAAAAAGTTTATATTGAGACAATGATGTGACCTAAATCCATGTTTAATTTTCTCCAACTGTCCTCTCCAAAATATGTGGAAAATTTGAAATTTCCTGGGAAGAATCACATATTTTATTTGGATTCAGGTTTCTTAAATCTTCTTTAAACCAACACAGCTCCCATGGCTTTGTTTTATTTTATTTTTTGATCTCTCTTAATGTTGACATTTTTGAAGAGTCTCTGTTAGGCTTCTGATAGAAAGACCTCTAATCCACATGCTTCTTGCTTTTATTTTCCTGAATGATATGATTTGTGTTGAATATTTGACAAGAACACTCTGTGTTGGTGATGTTGCCTTCTTCCCATAGCATCATTATCAGGAGGCAATAGTGTTAATTTGTCTCATTAATGATCATGCTAAGTTTGATTACTTGTTTCAGGTGGTGTCTGCCAGCTCTCTTCATTATAAAGACATCTGTTACCATTGTAATTAATAAGGAATTTTTGGGGTGGCACATAAAAATATGTGAATATCCTATTTATAAAAAACCTTTACCCAATGGGATTAGCATCCATTATCGACTCTTCCTTGTAACCATTATTATAATAGTAGTTGCAAAATGGATATTTTATAATTTATCTTTCATCCTATATTTTTTAACTGGCATTCTATCCTTTATTTCCTTTTCTCCAACCCCTTTTTGAAGTATTTTGAAATATTATTATGGACTCATAGGTTTTTTTTTACAGGATTATTTTAATCAGAAATAAAGTAGTTTTTTTCTGAATAGTTTTCAGTGTTTCACAAAATTTATAATATAATTTTCTCACATGATATTTCACATCTGGTTGTCATTATGAAATAACATATTTTAATAAATAGCAAACTGTGAATTTCTCTTAGAACACTTGTCCCTTCCCCAATTTTGATATGTTGCAGTTGAATTTAAAGTTTGTCTCTTCTCTGGGTGCTGTGGTGCATGCCCATAATCCCAGTAACTCAGGAGACAGAGGCAGGATGATCTTAGTTTTGAGATAGCCTACACGAATTAGCAAGACCTTGTCTCAAAATTAAAAATAAAAAAAGGAGTTGGGAGTGTGGTTCAGTGATAAAACACTTGCATAGTGTGTGAGGGGCCCTGGGTTCAACCCCCTAATAGTGCAAAAGACCTAAAGTCTCTGTTTTCATTTATCATGACTAACAACTATAGTGATGGTTTATCATTTATGTTCCATTGGTGATTTAAACATAAAGTCAAATCTATTATTGGAATTAAAAATCAAGGGGGGAAAGTTCCCAGTGATCAGGTATTATATGCTGAACTACACTTCTCTTTCTTCCCTGACAACAATGGACTTGCTTTCTCCGTCCTATTTTTAGGATCGAAGATTCAATGATGAAATTGACAAGCTAACAGGATATAAAACGAAATCACTATTGTGCATGCCTATCCGAAGCAGTGATGGTGAGATTATTGGTGTGGCCCAAGCGATAAATAAGATTCCTGAAGGTGCTCCATTTACTGAAGATGACGAAAAAGTAAGATTTTATGGCTTGCATGACTTGCAATTTCCTTTTTGATCGTCGATTATTGCTCTGTCTGAAAAGATAGGAATTATGTGAACAACTGTTTGATTAGCCCATTCATGGATCAAAGAGCTTTTTTCGTGTTATACAAAAGGAATAGGAGTTTTTATTTTCATTCATTTATTTATTTTATAGAATGTGGCATAATTGAAAATAATAACTTCATCTTTTCTTTTTAAAGCTTGCTTTTCATTACAAGCCCTAGGAGTATTCTTGTTATTCCCTGGTCTTTATCTTCCTTATAAGTAAGTTTTTTAATCCAAGATCACACTACTACCATATATAGCCCAAGGGAAGACAGGGAATATAGGAAGTTTACTGTGTTTCATAAACTCAGCATTTTCTTTTGTATTTTTATAACTACAATGAAGAATTGGTTTCTCAGTTCTTATATAAAGACCTCAATAAACGAATCTTATTTAATCGTTGTTCCAAATTGATAATAAAAAGAACATATTTTTTTTTGTCCCTGAAGAGCAGTTGACCTTGGTGCAAGTGGTGTACTTTTTGCTCTGAAATTTTAAGTTCTTTCACTAGTTGATTTATCAGTTTATATTAAAAGAGAAGCTCTTCAAGGAACTGAAATTCTGGCTTTAAGGTTCTTCCCCTCACATTGAATAGAATCTGGTGGAATATTCAAAAAAATTATAGTAAAAAGCAAGTCTAAATTAGTTCGCTGAAGTTTTATGACTACCATATTCCTATTTGATTAAAAAACACTTTATAATTTAACCTTCTGAATGTGGGTTTGCTATTTGCAAGTGCTAATTACTAATGCATTAAGATTAAATTAATGTAAATGTTCTGGTACAAAAGGTCAACATAAAAAGTTGATCATAGGTAAATAAGATTTTTAAATGAGGATAGTCCTCAGTTGAGGTCATTTCTATGGTGGAATTGAAGCAGCTCAAATCCCCATAAAAGTTTATTAATTCATAGAGCAAAACAGCATTTCTGATGATTTCTTACAAATTTCATAAACTATAATATATGAGGCACTTGGATTGGGGTCATAGGTGGCACAAAGGTAAATTTCAGGTGCTTTATGACCCCCAGGAGCTACTTGGGTAGGAGGCAACAAGATGTTCTAATGCATACTATGAGTGCCTAGGAAAGAAAGGGGCTTTGAAAGGACTTCTTGGAAGAGGTGGTATTTGATCTGACCTTTGAAGCAAGAATATATCTCTCTCAGGCAGAACCAAGTGAGAAAGAGAGAGTGTTTAGAAACATATACAAATGTAGATGAACTTCTTATTGTTGTCATTAGGTGCTGTTGAGTGGAGTCATAGTGACTTTCACTGTCATAGGGTTTTTCAATGGCAGATTGTTTTGGAATTGTTATTGGGAGTGAATTGCCAAAACCTTCTCCCATTTCTGTGGTGCTTGGGATTGAACCCAGGTCCTCAGAGAGTGTGGAGCAGCACTTTACTCACCATGTTAAATCCCAGCCCATAGACTACCTCATTGTTGTTGTTGTAGTTGTTGTTGTCAGGTGCCCTAGAGTTGTTGTCCGACCTATAGCGACCCTATGTACAACAGGTGTAACACTATTGTGTCTCTCTGATATTTACAGGGTTTTCAGTGGCAGATTGTTTTTTTTGGGGAGTGGGTTGTTGGGTCCTTCTCCCAAGCCTACAGCACATGGTGTTCCCAGGCGGTCTCCAATCCAAGTTCTAGTCAGAGTTCTAGTTAGAGAGAACTCTTAGCTTCCTGCTTAGCTTCCAAGATCTGACAAGATCAGACAACACAGTGGTATGGCTGCAGGCATAGACCACCTCAGTCACTATAAAATATGTTCATGGAATTTACAGATAAAGCAAAAATTTTATCTCTCCATAGATGGCAGAATCCTGAGATAAAGTACTTCTTTAAGGATTTAGATAGAAGGTTTGAGTTTTGTCTTTCTAAACATAACAACTACATACCTATGACGTGGCCCAAAAAGTTTAGCTGTAAACATATGATACTCCTGCCATTGTTCCACCTCCTTCATTTAAAGGGATCCCATGTATATTTAGTTATTTTCTTTGATTTAATTTATGGTAAGTTTGCCTTCTGGACTGCTCTCAGTGGATTTATACAAGGTAGGATTTTGTGCGCTCTGAATGATTTAAAGGAAAGGTTTGCTGAGGACTTTGTACTTTTCTTGAATGGCACCAATGTTTAGCTGTATTGAGACCAAGAGCTTTGGCTGAGCCCCAGCTTGGCTGATGCCAAGCAGCTGCATTTGTAGAGTCACTTAATCTCTTTTGGTTTCCTCATCTGTGAACGGTATTTTCTCCATGTCTGAGAATTTTTATGATCTCCATGCCTAAGAAGGATTCTCTATATATTGTATATCAAATAGGAGTGGCTAAGAAGAAAATCAGAAAACAAAATCTAGAAATGAAAAATCTAGATACTTCCTCCAAATAAGGAAAGGCAACATGGTATAATGGCTATATGGTGAGTCTATCTGGGTTGAAATTCCACCTCGGCCATGGCCTGTATAACCTTGGGAGAGTTAGTTTTCTTCTCTGTGGCTCAATTTCCTCCTCTTAGAAGGGGATGATCATAATAACTTATCTCAAAGTGCTGTCGGGGGATTATATGAGAGAATATAGGGAAAGCACTTGGAAGAGCCGTGGCACATAGTAAGTTGTGCACAAAAGATTAGTTTTTACTGAAAGCACAGAAATAACATGTGAGACATAGGCAGATCTCACTGAAAAAAATGTATCTGTATAAGTTAGATCTATAAGTTTTTTGTTAAGTGTTGCTGAAGACTTGGAGTTGCTGGGGGAGAGGGAGGCACTATCAGAGGGAAGGGAAGCTCTATGCCTTCTCCCTATGCTTCACACCTCTTCACCTAGTTGCTCCTGACAGACTTACAAATGCACAATGACCAGACCGTACATGATGACAGAACGTGGACCCACACTCCCTTCAGCAGCCGGCCTGGAAAGCCAAATCATAATCCCAGCAGGAATCAGCTCACAGCAGCCAGAATTTGGTCAAACACTGCCAGCTTCCCTATTTTCTGTCCCCACCTAGCCCCTTCACCACTGTGTGCTTTCAACTCGGCCACCAATCAGAAAAAGCCAAATAGTTCCCTGAACTAATTAGCTAAAACACCTTGCTTCTAGTTGGGCAGACTTCAGCTTCCCCACACCAACTTCCAATTAGAACACACCTAAACTCTTCTTTTTTCATCATAAAATTTTCTAACTCCCCTTTGAGTCTGCCCAAGCAAGGGATGGAGGCTAACTTCCTTGTTATAACTAAATTGCAGTAGATAGCCTCTGTTTGTTTTCATTTAAAAAAGAGTTTATTAAGCACAATTTATATGCCAGGTACTCTTCTGGTTTGGGTTTTCAAAAGTGAAAAGGGGAATGTATTTCTTTATAAATTCATGATTCTCGTGTGTTATTATTAACACAGAAACTGTTTTACCTGGTTGTACAGGATTATCATTATACTAATTTGTATTCTGTTATTTATTTTCTTATTTATTTATTTCTACAGTACTTGGGGGTTGAATGGTTGAACCCAGGGCCTCACATATACTTTCCAAGTACTTTACCACTGGACTGCACCCCCATCCAATGTTGTGTTTTTTTATCTTTATTTTGAGTCAGAGTCTCACTAATTTATGCAGGCTGCCTCTGGCTTCTAACTTGCAATCCTCCTATCTCTGTCTCCTGAGTTTCTGGGATTATAGGTGCATACCACAGCACCTGGTTTGTATTCTACTTTACAATATAAATTTATTTCTTCCATATATGCCCATATATGTATGCGCTTTAAATTTACCATTTTGGGGAGATTATAAACTTTTCTTCTTTTCTTTTTCTTTTTCTTTTTCTTCATAACTTCATTTGCTTTGTCATTGTCCTATTACTGGGAAATTGAGTTGTTTCCAGTTTTTCACTAATACAAACAAACCTGAATGAACATCTTGAAAAAATTGCCTTTTTCTTTTTTGTTATTTCCTTGGGGTCTGTTCCACAGACTGAAGTTATTGAGTCAAAGGGCAAGAAAAGTTTTATAGTGCTCATTCCTTATTATCACAGAGCTTGCAGAAATATTGAACCCATTTACAATAGTTCCAGCATGCGTGTACCTATTATCTCAGCGCTCTGCCAATTTTGTTCTATCCACATTTTATAATTCAAATTAGCTTTCCTTAATCTACCAGACAGGCTTCGGGCAACCTCCTTCCATATTTAGAGGATAAACGCCAGCAGCACAGATAATTTCCATGTTGTCTATAAGTAAGGAAATAAAGAAGCAAAAGAAAGCCTTGGGTGAAAGACTCTGGAGTCAGAAAGCCTCCAAAGGAGGTTCAAGTCTTTGCTCTGCTACTTATTAGCTGAGTGACTTTGAGCAAGTTGCTGAATCCTTCTGAGCCTCTTAAACTTCACAGAGTTGTTGTGGGGGCTAAAATAGATAACAGATGTAAAGTACTTATGGTAGCACTTATCAATAAACAAGCCTTATGAAATTTCACCATATATTTCAAAGCCAAACTAAAGTCATTTGAGCCCTATTTATTTTACTGCATACACATAAATGTGATGCCATCCTCATTCATGTGGGTAGTATTAAATTTATTGTACATTTAACATAATATGATTTGTATGTCCTGATATCTATAAATTTCAACTTTTGGATACTACAAGTTATATGTGATATAATTTAAAATATTTTCAATATGTAAATCAGCAAATTATTGCCTGAGATACATTGAAAATTAAATGTTTTACATTCATTTGGGGCTATTCGTGTATCTAACATAATTGTGCATAGGATCATATTTTCTTTCTTGAAAATTCTATATGTATGACTCAATGGCTGTGTGGTATTGTATAATAATTGTTAGAAGAGATAGGAAAGATCATAAATTCATTTTCCACCACTCCTGGCCTCATCCAATGCAAGGATCTTTCTGACAGATGGTCATCCAGCCTCTGCCTGGAAACTTTCCTTTTAATGACTTTAAAATCATTATGCTTTTTAAAGTTCTTAGATAATTAGCAATAATTTTATCATCAGCAGTGAGAGTTTTGTGTGAAATATAGTCTCCCATATGCACATATTAATAATTTAAGTTACATACTGACAAATTACTAGTTTGGTAATTCACGTTGGAGGTACACATAAAGGCAGACCATGAAGAAGAGACGACTGGAATTTTCTGGTTCACCTCATGGGTTTTGAACAAATGTTCCTGTTTTTCAGGGATTTGTATAAGCTAGCTGATTTAGGTAGCATGACTAGAGTCCTGGAATTCAATTAATTTATCACTTTGGTCTTCCTGGGTGAGTAGAGGGAGGTATTATTTTGCAGGATAAAATAATGAGACCAGGATAGGGGCAAACCTCTGTGACTTATTAGGATGGATGGGCATGCCAGTGTGAAAACTGGTAAATGGCAATGAGCACAGGCTCTTATCTGCCCTCTCAGGTTGCTTATACTTCAGCCCCAAAGGTGCCATTCCTTGTTGCCTTGTTGCATAAAGCATGGCTTGTCTATTGCAGTTACTTTCCACTTGACTTATAACAACTATAGCCTGAGGTTCTCCTTTGGCTTCCCTCTATGTGGTTTCTTTAGCCTTTGGTTACCTCTCTTCAGCTCACAATTTGGAGTGTTCAGCTACCCTAGTACTTTCCTTTGAGCTTACGTGTTCAGACACCCTGTAGTGCTGAGACACAGCCAATGGAGCTTGGCTGCCAGGAGACTGGCCGCATTCCAGGCACTGGTTACTGGTGATGCTGCTCTGCCAGCTGGTGCTGAGGATGGTACACAGATGAGGCTAATGAGTCTCTGTAGAGGCTGGAGTTTTGTTATCAGCAACAGGCGTGAGATTCGCAGCCAGATAATGGGGAGGATTTCATAAGCTCTTGGCTTTATATTTCTAAACTGGTTCTGATTGTGTGGGGCTAACATTTAGCACTTGTGAGATCTGAAAAGTTTAAAAGTTATCAAAGTTACTATAAAGAGAAGGAGAGGATGTTGAATACCCTTATGCTGATAGGGGCAAAAATTGGTGGCCCTAGAAGACTGAATATAGATCACATATGTGTTACATACATAGGATTTGACTGGCATAGGCTTGATTTTATTTGAACACCTTTCTATACAGCCAGAAGCTGTAGTTCTACCTTGATACCCAACTTCTAAACAACTATTTGGGACTGGGGTTTTGCTCAGTTGGTAGAGTGCCATTCTGCACTCTCTGAGGCCCTGGGTTTGATCCCCAGCACTGTAAAACAGGAGAAGCACCTGGCAATCCACTCTCAAAACAGTCCTAAAACAATCTGCCACTGAAAACCCTATGAATAGCAGAGAAACACTGACATAGTGCTGGGCATGGCACTGTGTCTGGAGCATTTTGTTCTGTCGTACATAGGGTTGCTATGAGTTGTACCCAACTGGATGGCACCTAACAACAACAAACAACTACTCAGTTTAATAAGATCAACTAAATGGGAGCAAAGATGGGTAGGTGTCTTCTGTCATCTTACAAATAGGTGGTTTCTATAAAGGATACTTTCCAAAAGTACCTTTCAGATACTTATGTTTTTTAAAATCTTATTATATACATGGATGCATTACAACAACTCTGCTAGGCAAGATTGTATGTTTTCTATTAATACTCTGTTGTCTTTAAGATAAAAGAGAGGTGAATTAACTAATTGTAAGAGATGACCTTTTAGTTCTCATCTCCTTATATTTTCCTTTCTGCCTATATTCCAAATAAGATTTTTAACCTGTTGTAAGAAAATTATAATTAAATATCAGTGTTCAGCAAAAAGTTTTAAAAGTCCTGGCAGATGGCTCATGATTTCAAGTTATATTTGGTCAATAAGATTTTAGTCTTGGAAAACTTTGGATTGAATCCCATAACTCGTTAATTGTAATATTTTATCTACATTAAACAAAAATCTAGGCACTGCACTATTTACCTTTTAAATGACCATTATCCAGGGCCCATATAGTCACTGTAAAACTCCAAAAGCTTCAGGGACAGGTTTGTTTATGACCTATGCATTCACTTGACTACATCTGATTGAGAGGTTCAGATGTAGTCAAGATGTGCAAGAAAACTATTAACAATACAATAGTTGTCAGAACTCAGGTTAAATTTCAGAGGCTTTTTTTTTTTTCCTATTGGAGAATATTTTTTTTTGTGGATTCCTGGTTGTATTCTCTCCCTCCTCCTTAGACAGAGTTTAACTCTGGGGTAGGAAGGTAAGTCTGCCTGCCAGGGTCCCTCTTAGGGGTTAGCACTTGCTGAAAACTGGTCTACTCTGACCGTAATTTTGTCTTGGGCTTCCCATTCCCATACCTTTGCTTATATTCTTATCTAACTGCAAGGAATTCTCCTCTTCTTCACTTTTCTTTCAAAGGTGAAGCCAAATTCTGTCATCTCAGATCTCAGTAGGACTAGTAGCAAGAGTGATTATTGTTTGTACTTAATAGTGGGCCCTAATATTTTACAATTTAATGTTTTTTTTCAGGTGTCCTCAAATGATTTCAGTTGGATTTTGATTAGCCATTCATTGAAAAAGCATGTAATAATAAAATATTCAGGACTTTAAAATATCAATAGTACACTTACACCAAATGAAAACTGGTACTTACACAGTGTTTTATAAAATTCTGGATGCTTGTTATTCATGTAGATTTACAGGCCCCTGGAAAAAATTATGATGACCTCTGATGGCTAATATAGTGGAATTTGTAATTTCTTGCTCCTTTAGGTTTTTTCTTTATGTTTCTAAGAGTTACCAAGGAACTGGTAAAAGCTTAGATGCAGCATCCTTCTATCTCTTTAGATATACTCTGCAGGGTCTAATAAGGTAGTTTTCAGTTACCAGGGACATGAAATAAATGAACTCAGAAAGTTATAGGACTGGAACTGTTACAATGCTGAATGCACAGGATTTATGTGATCATTGTTCTGTATAACATTTTAATGGCTGTATAGTGTTCCACCAGGTGGAAGAACCATGCATTCCCTCATTTACTTAGTTTCTACTTAGTTGTTGTTGTTGTTGTTAGGTGTCATCGAGTCATGTCTGACTCATAGCAACCCTCATAGGGTTTTCAATAGCTGATTGTTTTGGGATTGCTTTGGGAGTGGATTGCCAAGTCCTTCTCCCATTTTTCGGTGCTGAGGATTGAGCCAAGGGCCTCAGAGAGTGCAGAGCAGCACTCTACCAACTGAGCTAAACCCCAGCCCTCTTTCTACTTAGTAGACATTACCATTTTGGGACATGATGACAATTGCTGAGGTTAAACTGATGAGCAGACAAAAATTCCTTCCTTCTTGGAGTTTACATTTTAGTGGCAAATACAGACAATAAACAAAGTAAATGTATCATAAATATATAACATAATTTCCTGTAGTGAGTTTGTTGTTGTTATTAGGTGCTGTCAGGTCCAAGTCACAGTGACCCTATGTACAACAGAATGAAACACTCTGACTCTGTGCCAGGCACATGATGTTTTTATGTTTAAGCCACTGTGTCGATCCATCTAGTTGAGGGTCTTCCTTTTCTTCGTTGACCTGCCACTCTCCCAAACATATGTCCTTCTCCAGGGATTGGTCCCTCCTGACAACATGTCCAAAATACATAAGATGCAGTCTAGCCATGCTTGCTTCCAAGGAGCACTCTGGTTGCACTTCTTCTAGGACAGATCTGTTTGTTCTTTTGGCACTCCATTGTATATTCAATATTTGTCTCCAGCACCATAATTTTTATAATGTTGATAATTCATCATTTTTTTCTATAGCTTCTATTCATATGAATGTACCTCATTAATATAAAATTTAAAAAGTACTATTCAAAAGAACCATAGGAAAATAGGACCTTTCACAAAGGAGCAAGATTCAGTCCAAACTCTCTATCAAATAACTATGGTAAGTTGTGACTGACTCTTCAATAGAATCTCTTTCTTTTTTCACCCTTATACCAAGAATTCACTTGAGATGTGTGTCCCTTAGGCAGCCTGATGCACTAACTTAACAGACAAGAAAGTGTTGTTTTATTATGTTTACCACAAGTGTCTTTGTGCTACATCTTCTTATGAGTATCAAATTGCAATCACAGTATCAATTTACCATTGGTTGGATGGAGGAAGTGAAGATATTGGATGATCATAACCTGACACAGCCAAACTATTAGATGATTTAGTGCTTGACAGATGAGATTCTGGCACATCAGGGAGGAGAAGGTCAGGGCTGAGGAGAATTAGTTAGGGCCATTTTGATACAAAGGGACCAATAAATCTGGAGGCCTTAATTGCTGGCAGGACTTGAAGTAGTCAAATCACTTCTCAAAGTACAAAATGACAACAAACTCTCTTATAAACTGTGCCTCTGACTTGTACAGGGCTTGGACAAGAAAGAATTATCTGCAATTGCAGATTAGAAATAAATAAGCACTTGTTGGCAGGAAAAACTGTTGTTAAAGAATTAGAGCAGGAGTTGTGGATTCTTATTTGTTGGATATTTCAAATTAAGACAGATAACTATCTTTGAATAACTAGTTTAGTACTGTTGTCTGAATAACACAGGAAGGTCATCTCTTTTCACTCTAGGATGTTGAATACTTGAATTGAAATTTTGAAAGCTTAAGTTCTTTTTTCA